>JAGVSP010003988.1:0-29808 GCA_022494985.1 Micrasema minimum
TGAAAAACAGATTTCAAAACTTGGAATGGGGGCTGTGTGGCGGGTCGACAACGACGGGCACGAGCCGAACATTGCCCGAACGCCGACGTAGAGCGTACGAACGGGCCAAACCGGCTTCGAGAATACTACCGGATTCCGACCTCACCGCACGCGTCTTCGAGGCACAAAATTACCGCCAATTTAGATTTACCAACTTCATTTTATTTTGCTAATATAGTTATTAGAATCCTTCTTTCAATGTGTTAACTTCAGTAGTTTTGGTTTCGTGAATAAATCTTTGTGTAAAACGTAAGTACCCTGTTTTACTTGCTCTCATTCTGTGCACCCACATAACTTTTGTACATCACACAAACAGTGGACATCCGGGACGACGAGAGCCTGATATCTTGTAAAATAGGCAAGCATATTAACCGAGGATCTCGGGAGGGGATCAATACAATCGTAGCCCTCGGTTTCCTCCCCAGAATTTAGCAGTAGAGCAATTTGTCACACGTTTTAGATATTCTCTGAATCGTGTTTGTACCTTGTAAAATTTATTATATATTTTATTTATCTCCTTTATCAAAGAAAATATTTAAAAAATAAGACTTTGCTTGCACGTTTTTCGTCTATAACTAAAGAGTGCGAACAAATTACAATGTTTAAATTATGTATTTAGGCACCAAAACTTTTTTGCTAGAAGCTCAAATAGGTCTGGTCAAAGAAGAATCAGAGCGCTAGAAATTCCACATTGTAAATCACAACTTGCTCAGAGACATGCACATTTTATTGCCCCCAGTTTAATTAATTATTTTTTAACTGACAATAAAATGGCATTGTCAAATTTTCCTAATTTTTCATCTTTTAAAAAATTAACACAAAGTTGGATACATGGTGTAAAGGTATAATCATTCTTACTATAAAGACCATAACAATAACATAATCTACGTAATTTTTTATTTTATATATTATAATTATTTCCCTTCTTCTTCTTCCGGTATAAAGATACCAATATCTTGTATTTTATTTTTTCAACTATCTTGTTTACATTACCTGTTATTTTTCCATTTTTACATGACTTTATTTTTCTCTTTTGCCACGTGCACACTGTTCGACTTTTACAGTAAACCCACAAACAGGCTATGCCTTGGGGGGATTTTCGCCTTTTTTTAAAAATGTATAAGTGTTTTTATTTTATTTCTTTGTAAACAAAAATTTTTCTTTTGAAAATTTATAATTTTTTTTATTTAAAAAAAAAATCATTGCTCTCGTGCTACATTTCAGGGAAAAAATCAAGAACCAAATCAGGTATTATTAAACCAAGCAGTTTTTCGAGTTTATGTTCTACAAACTTCATTATAACAGTTGTGAAACACCGTGTAGGTAATTGTAACGGATCAAGAGACATTTTGACGGCAGATACAGAATAAGAGTGTACCTACTACAAGCAACGTAGTGACCGCTCCGGACACCATCAACATAATGTGTTTTACCTTGGTGTGGCACTATTCTGACCTTGCATTACATTATATAATAATACCAGGTAAGTACAGTGGGAAAAAATAAACGAGGGAAAAGAAAGTACGAATGTACAATATAAAAGAAAAGTACGAATGTACAATAAAATTGTATAAGTATAATGAAACACACTTTTGTTTCAAACTACGTATTTATTTTTAAAATGCCAACCGGTTTCGGAGATACTACTCCTTCAGGGTTTTATAAAATAATACATTTTAAGGAATAAGTCGCCAACTAAAAAAAAAAGTGGTTGACCAGGTACTGTGACAAGGAGTGGAGAGGGGAGTGAAGTGAGTGAAGTGACCCTCCATCTCTTGTCCAAGTATCTGGTCAATCATTTTTAGTACTAATTTATACACACTAACTTGCTAACATTTTAATCAAATTTATTTACTAATAAATTGTAAGATTTATTATAAAATAACATAACAAGATCAGCTACGGTACTCAGACATCATTGCCCAGAATTAAGTACTAATTGAAATTAGCTTAATATTTAATTAGATGTTTATTCATTTATTTAACCACCTCAACAGGCTACGGTACTCAGACACCTTTACCCAGAATTAAGTACTAATTGAAATTATTTATTTAATGAATAATCTCTTTTATGTATTACGATTCAATTATTTGAAATTACCTCCGTAAAAGATTTTTCTGGTTTCATGTATAATCTGCTTAATCAGGTACATAATATATTACCAGTTCTATGGCTGTGGCAGATATTTCGCACCGTAAATACTATGCCTTACTAAGCCTTAATTTTTCAAAAATCAACTGAAAATGTCACGCTATAGCTCACGTTGACCACACATTTCTGCCCAAGAAACATGTTTCTATCTCTTTCCTATGTCGAGATATTCAATTTTAAAAAATCTAGTTAAAAAAAAAAATTTAAAAAAAATAAAAAAAAATCAATTTTTTTTTTTTTTTGAGTTAATGCAGTTTAAAGTTCATGCTGCGTTATGCGCACATTATACGTAAAGGTGACGTGTTTTGTAAATCAATTTAAAAGATCGGTCTTGTCAGAGTAGTTATGCATTTGATTGCAGATTTGAAAGTCAAAATCCCATGTCTTTGATTTTTTCTTGACTTCATTTAAATAATTGCGTAATAAATATATTCTCAAATTCGACAATGTCTATAATTAAATTAATCAATAAGCAAAGAGCATGAAATGGTATTCAAGCGTGTTCATCTGCTTTTAACATTTTTTTAGCACTTTAATCCAATTATCTCATGTTGACAAACAACTCGTAAACTGTTTAAACGAATTTTTTATTGTAATTGTAAGTCATTCCATTCACGCTACCCAAATTTGGGTCAATGAAAACAAGATCCTTTTAATTCATTAACAATCATATCCGATTTAAGATCTGTATCACACATATTATGTACCGGTTTCTCCGTGACATTACTAATATGATACTCTTTGAAATACATTAATAGAGAAATCATTTATCTTAAAACCGGTAACCTCACATATACACAGATAAATGCAGGACAACAAATATTACACGGTAGGTGGATAGTGTTAAATATGAAGTAGGTACTTAGTATGGAGTATGTTTAATGGGGAAATTTTTATTTTATTTATTTTAGTATAAATATTACAGCTTTAATATGAAAGTTATCCTCCTTAAATTGTGCATAGGGCACCACACTAAGTCTGGTATATTTCTCACGTTTTAATGCCAGTCCAAAGAACCACACGTTAAATATTATTTTTTTTAAATCACATTTAAATAAAGGAGCCTAAAACTACGTAAACATTAATATGTAATTAACTATAAATCATTTAAATAAAAAAACTTTGTTTCCGACGCGCGACGATTTATGACCACATGATCAAAACTTTTGATTTTAATTTTTTGATTTTTTAAAGGTTGCGTGCATTTTTTCGGGGATTATTGAAATTTCTAGATAATATTATACTTAAGTTACACGAGCACTTGCATAGATTGTGTGAATTCAAATTAAATAAAATCATTCATTACACACGTAAGGAACAAATGAATGTAAAAAATAAAATGATCAATTTAAGATCTAATAAAAATAATTTTCAAGTACTAATGATCAATACCTTCTAAAAAATCTAAATATTACTTTTTGTTAAGTGCTGGAAACAATTTATTACAAGCTATTTTAAAACTGCTTTAAAATTACACACACTATAAACATTTTGAATTTTCCAAGTCCAACATAAAAATTACTCTCTTAGAAAATTTTATAAACAATCTCCACAAAATTTTAGTTTTGAAGAGAGTGTTTGTAATTTTCATTCGGCGAAAATATTTATTTTTTACATAAAAGATTCTATTTGTGTTCACATATTTCTTATTATTGTTATATATCTAAGATATTGTTTATCAGATTTGTTATATGTTTAGAAAATGTTTATCCTTTGCTAATATTAGCCGATCGCTTGGCTTGGAGGCAGTTCATGGAATCCATATGCTCCACATAGGTAGCGGATATGGAATGATGATGATCATGATGATTTATTATAACGCGATTCATCTGACTGGGCCATATACTGAAACCCTACTATTTGGTCTTATTAGATTAATGCGATTCGACTCTCGGTTGGGTCAACATGAATCAAAATTAGATAGAAATGATGATGATGACCCCGTCAGGAATCGAACCCTCTCCCTCAAGCATAATAGTCTCATACGCTAACGACAAGGCAGACTAAATTTACAGATTATTAATATTTTTTTACATATAATATAATTTCTTTCTGACTAGATTTTATCATATAATTGATCTAACTCAAATTATAGTTATTAACAATTTTACAAGATTGATGTAGAATAAATAATAAAATTAAAACATGGTGTTATTTAATTGAAATTAAAACACTTATTGAAAACTGTCAAACAATAATTGATTGACGTTTCCCAGTCAGATTGACGGTTCGATTGAGCTGGTTACATAGAGTTTACAATATTCTTTTCGTTTGCCGAATATTTGCAATCTTGCTAGTACAATAATGATTTGAAACGTTGCTTATTATGCAAGGATTTTAACAACATTGGAATTGCATTAATTTGTACAATAGCGCTTTGTTTTAATATGTTATATTCGAAGGAGGATTTCATTGTACACCAAAGTAATCACAGCCATAAATATATGCGATCCATTTTGCCCGGATATTTTGACATTAAGGAACAAAAAAATCATTGTCAGCCGCAATTTTAAATTATAATTTAAACTAAAAACACTGAATTTTTTTTTTTTAGGTTTTTTTAAAGAAATCTATGCAATCATATGATATTTGCACATATTTCAATCTGTAAATACTATTTTCAATAAAGCCTAAGCGACTTGTGCTTGAAAATAGGAATCGAGTCGTGGCTAAGTGGGGATTCGAACCGGGGATCTCTAGACTCGAGACTCTAGAGACGGCGATCTACCACTGGGCCACCACACCTTAAAATAAATATTAACTTTTACTTTCTTTCAAATTCCGTAACTTTTCAACCCTAAACAAACACAGGCGTACGGGAACCATCCATTGAATGCTTTTAAAGTCGTAAAGGATGATTAAAGTACACTCAACTCGTTTTTTGAGCTCTCAAAATTTTATTCCCATAAATCTTTTTCAAAATACTTGTAATAATGATCCATCTTACTCTCCCTATCCATCTTGCCCTCTCTTCCTCTACTTTTAGGGTTTAAAAAAATACGTAAGTACATTTAAGTACCGATGCTCACAATAAAGTTTGCAAATTTCAAAGTGTGCCTATTGCCAGGAAGATTGATTGATTGAAGCAATGAATAAATCTCATAACCACTTTACCTGTCACTTTCCTAGATAAAAAGTGATCTATCAAACGATCGTGACCTTAAAACTCGAGCTCTAATGTACGGCGACTGGCGACCTCAATAGGGTCAATAAAAAAATATGTCATTTCCTAAACATTCTATGTAATAATAAATGAACAAGCTAATTTTTTAACCTTAAGTTTATTGATGTAAAGATTTTTTAAGTTTTAGTAATTAACCGTATTTGAAAAATGAATATTTCTAATTTAAATACGATCATTGAGTGGCCTCCGTAGCATAATGGCTAAGACGCTGGACTCACGATACGGAGGTTCTGAGTTCAACTCCGAGTGAGAACACAAAAATTAATTGTTAGTTTTCTCAAATATGGGTGTTGGTCATCTTTCATGTTATTCCCCTCTGTATTAGGTCACCTGATCTGTTGAAGTGGTTCAATAAATATAAAAAATTACCTATAATCTTCTTTATAAGTATTTATTAAACAACATGTTTTTAAATGAATACAAATACTTGTAGACAAATTACTGGATTATACCCATGCTGGGCTGATATCAGATATTATTGATATCCCAACAGAGACAGAGAAACTCTGGAAATGAATGTGGTTATCTAGGCGTTTACAGGGCTTATGACCTGTCATTGGCTGGGTTAAATGGCAACTTGACGTACTACAACATTCCCCATTCCGCCCATCATCTGATAAAACCATATATGACAAATTTTTGGAACTACTATATATATTGAAATCGTCTTCCTCATTCCGCTTTACAGAATTGTTCTATGCTGGTGTCATCTGTTGAGAAGATTACAAAGCATTTTTTTTTTTGCCAATCATCTTGTATTAGATGTAGGTAAGTGGCCACTTAACCCAGCCAATGACAGGTCATTAGCCCTGTAAACGCCTAGATAACCCACATTCGTTTCCAGAGTTTTTCTGTCTCAGTTGGGATATCAATAAGTATTTATTAACTATGTACTCTACTAGGTACTTTCCCTTAAACGTATCTGATAGCTTAAGTTTTTAATATTCAGAACTGTCCAACTTACGATTAATAGCAGATAAGGGAAAGGAAAAAATAACATTCTATTTTTAAGGAAAGATTAGGTAGGTACTACTTAAGATTAGGTAGGTACTGCTTAAGATTAGGTAGGTACTGCTTTTTTAAGGTCTTTAAGGCTATTTATTGGGGAAATTTTCAGTTCTCTCCTTGATAAAAATATCCCTTTTTAAACGTTTTTAAAGGATTTGAATTGCTAATACACTTCATTGATTAGATAAGTTGAAATCGAAAATGAAAAAGACATAAAATATCAATGTATTTGCATTAATTTACAATTGACATCTCATCAGAGATGAGATGTTTCGACGGGAATATGGATATCTAGGCGTTTACAGAGCTTACGGCTTACAGAGCGTCTGGGTTAAGTGGCCACTTGATGGATTGCAAGATTCCCGATTCTACCTAGTATTTGATTTCCATATTTGCCAACTATAAGAACATGTATAGGTAATATAGTAAAATGGCGCGACGCATCACACGTGAATACTTTACTACACACGTAAGGATAAAATTAATGGTGAAATTTAACCAATTTAAATATCAAATTTACAGAAAACTTAGGTACTCATTTTGAATGTAATTGAATAATGGTTTATAATTTCTTTTGTTAATCCGTCTAATCCAGATAACTGTCTTTGAATTTGTAATTAATGGCTGGAGGAGTCTGAGTGGTACTCGTATATCTTGGTGGTATTTTGTCGTAAGTATGCCGAATGTTATTTCGGAGCTTTTGAAACGTTAACGTATACGGTATACGAACGCGTGCCATCAATCAGATAATAATTTGATTAATTCAATTTAATCCTAAATGACAGGAAAACAACTTTAAGATAATCGATTCTTCTGGCACGTGTTTGAGATCTGTACGAGTATTTGTATCTGAAAGCCAAAATGCCTCACCTTTAAAATCATAGCTTTTCAGGAGACATATTTTTGTGATTTTTAACCGCGATTTTTTTTGTAATTCTCCAACTTATTTTAACCACAATATTTAGTTTTATTCTCCAACTTATTTTGACAGCAATATTAAGTGTAATTCTCCAACTTATTTTATTTTGTCACTGTTCGGCATTCGCGAAAAATATTTAAGAATTTCATAATCATCATCATTCCATATCCGCTTCCTATGAGGAGAATATGGATTCCACAAACTACCTCCAAGCTTAGCGATCGGTCGCTTGTTCCCGATTACACATACGAAAATCATAAGCGCCACGCATGCACGGCACATATGCAAGGTCTCTATTTTCGAAACTTATGAGATGAAACTACGGGACGCGGACAGGTCAGCACCTGCTCTACAATGATACTCCGATTGGATTCTTAAATTTCTTTGACAATATTGTTTAGGTATGCACATTCTAGCACAATTATTTAAAACCCAACCGTTTGAAAGATTAAAATGATATGTTGTTATTTTTCTGTATGAAAACCCTACTGGGCGAAACCCTTGCTGGGACGCCGATTGACAATATTTTTATTATTAATTAATATTATTATCCTACCATGCATGATGTCACGGGTTCGATTCCCGATGGTGTCAACACGAAAAAAATTTTTCATATATTAATATTTCACAGATAGGTACCTAGTACTGACGCTGAGCGTAAATCTTGTATTCATGTAACAAATTATCAAGGCTCACTGCACTTGGTTTACCAAAGCAGTGCTCCTGTACACCATTGGGTGCGGATAAGGGAAAACAGTAGTAGTAGTATATATATGGAGTGACAAAACATAGTTCAACCCGAAAACTGGTGAATCTACATCACATTTATTGTAGTCGAATGTGTAAAATGACTTTTTATTCGGAACTTGAAAATAATCTTTTTTTTCTTCTCATTTTTATGAGAAAGCTTTTGCTTTCATAAGTAGTATATTAAGTAAAATTGCCCTAAATCTTAAATAAAATGTGATTTTTTATTTTGCTTTAATTGTGGATACTATTGATTTGACTAAATATATGATATTGGATAACAATTCGTACTTAATTTTATCGAAAACAATGGAGTCAAATAAGTAAAAAAATTCTACAAAATCGACTCCAAATATGACGTAGATTCACTGGTTTCCTGTTTGTACATCAAGTTTTATTACACTTTGCTTGTATAATGAGAACGCAAAAGCTTTTTTAAACAAAACAAATTATTGTAGTGAGTTACTAGGGTTTTCATCCGCGAATATACCATTCATAATGTCGCTTAAAACCTTTTACCGCCAAAAGAGCATTAAGCAATAAATCTATAAATATTTTTCGCAGTTGCATAATTGACTTATATGCTACCTAACCATATGATATTATCTCAAAGACCTTCAAATCTGCTCTACCCCGTCAACTGGTTTACATACATCATGTAGAGAGTACAATAGAGTGGCGTTGTGCAAAATCCAACCACTGTCAAACGCAAGTTTAAAAACTATTTTTTTACAAGTTGCACCATTCTAAGAATGGAATTTTTTAAGAAATTTGTAGCAGCTGAATTTAAAAAAAACATATTTTTATATACAATATGAACTGGTGGTGGTCCATTGGTAGCGTCGTGGTCTCTGAATCTGGAGACCCCCAGTTCGAAATCTCACTCTGCCACGACTTGATTCCTATTTTCAAGCACAAGAGGCTAAGGATAGTTGAAAATAGCATAGAATTGCATAGGTTTCTATATAAAAAAATCTATAGAATATGTATGGCACTCCAGGACCAATCCTAGAGCGAGTAGAGTTGGAGTGGCAATATTCAATTTTCCATTTTATATTTTAAACTATCATTTTTACTAAGGATAAATAAAAAATTCCTAATGTATAATTTTCAGAATCCTTATTAAATGTGTACATAAATTCTGAATAATTGAAAAAGGTGTGTAATTTTCTGAACATAAAAAAGGTTGGCATGGCAATGATATTAATTTTCATAGATAACCTATTTTTTCCGTCCCTTGTGATGTCCAAATTTAGACAATTGTCTCAATTTCAACTTGTTTTAGAGGGAAACAGTATTCTGCATCATTTAGTTTGATCCTAGCTAACTGAACGTTCTCTCAAACCTAAAATGGCTTTCAACGTGAGTAGGCATTTCTTTTTAATCGCTTTTTAATTTGAAATTGTTCCGCTTTCGATATTTAGTCATTCAGCCAATCAGCAACCTGAAGAATTCTGCACATTCATAGAATTTGAATTTAAAATTTATGCGTAGAACAAATTTTGAACTTAGTTCTGACTTTTGACTCATTTCACGATAGTAATTCTTTTAAACCTTAGTTTTTCACTATATATATTTTATATATATTATTTTTACTTCCAATAATTGTCTTAACATATTTGTAACAGTCATTTGCGAGAGTTAATTTATGGAAACTTACAGTCTTTTCCAAAGTAATCAATTATGTAAAAAGTTTAAAGCAACTATAAAACTGGCGAATCTACATCGTATTTGGAGTCAAATGTGTAATATGACTTTTGAAACTGAGGTTGAAAAATAAATATTTCTTCTCATAAAAGCTTTCACAAGTACTACCGCAGATTAAGTAAAATTGCACAAATTCTTATTTAAGTGCGGTTTTTCTTATTATGTTTTATTTATGGAATTTGACTAAATAAATTATATTTGCAAATTTTCTCGAAAACTAAATCGATTATTTTTTTTTTAATCTACAAAATCGACTCCAAATATGACGTAGATTCACTGGTTTCCCGCTTGTACAAACAAATCTCTATAAAAATGAAAAAGTAAAATGTTAGGATAAGAGTAGTTTAAAAAATATCTTATGCATTCAAATCGCAAAGCAAAAATTTTCAAATAAAAAAACTAAATCGTTTATATCAGTTTTCTTAATTTTCTTTTTCCTTTCAGCTGATCGTCCTGTCCTGCATCCTGGCCGTGGCCAACGCCGGCCTCCTGGCCGCCCCCGCCTACACCACCCAGGACATGAACATCTACCGGAGCCACGGAAACCTTGGCCAGGTGTCCACCTACTCCAAGACCATCGACACCCCCTTCTCCAGTGTGAGCAAATCTGACGTGCGCATCAGCAACCCCGGTCTGGCTGTGGCCCATGGACCAGTAGCGTATGCTGCCCCTGTGGCTCACGCGTACTCTGCCCCGATTGCTCACGCTCCTTTGGCGTACTCTGCTCCGATCGCTCACGCTCCAGTGGCGTACTCTGCTCCGGTTGCGCACCCTGCACCCCTGGCGTACTCTGCGTACTCTGCGCACGCTGCTCCCGTCGCGTACTCTGCGCACTCTGCTCCCGTCGCGTACTCTGCGCACGATTGCTCCCGTCGCGTACTCTGCCCCGATCGCTCACGCTCCAGTGGCGTACTCTGCCCCCGTGGCTCACGCTCCTCTCGCCTACTCTGCTCCAGTAGCCAAGGTCGCAGCTGGCCACGCTCTTCTTGGAGTTGCCTACTCTGCCGCCCCCGCCGTCTCCCACATGTCCTACTCCAACGGTGTTGGTCTCTCTTACTCCTGGTAAACTTTCACCCCCAGTTCCTAACTTCACCTCACTCTGAAAAAAATTATGACAGTAATGATGTGCGATGATACCTATAGAATCTGCATTAGACTGTTATCTTCTTGACTTTCTGATCTGTAATTCTTCTACTCTACACACTATTATTTATTATCTATCCTTCATCTCCATCTTTTCTCTTCCGACTGTCTGTATCTATTTAATATTGTTGATTCGTTGCATTTATTTATTTTTAAGTTAATTGTATAATAAAAAAGCTACTGAAAATGTACCGTATTTCATTTCACAA
Organism: Micrasema minimum; assembly: GCA_022494985.1. Classification (NCBI taxonomy): domain Eukaryota; kingdom Metazoa; phylum Arthropoda; class Insecta; order Trichoptera; family Brachycentridae; genus Micrasema; species Micrasema minimum. Next base: position 11,109 of record JAGVSP010003988.1, read on the forward strand.
AAAATGATTAAACTCATGTCATGTATATACAATAACTATTTACATTTTTCTTTGCTGCGCAGGGAAAATAAGAAGTGGTTACTTTAAATTCCTTTGCACCTAAAAAGAATATACAAAGGATTCAATAGAAAAGCCGTTCTATTTACTATCTAACTTTTTTAAAAGCCTACAGTGATAAATTTGACTTGAAACTTTTTTGTGTTGATCCGAACCGAAGACTATTCAACCTTTTTTGCTAAAAGCTCACATCCATTTTTAATTTAAAGCTATGCCAATACGCGATATGTATATCTACATTTATGTACATTGCAAATACAAACTTACATTTTTTTAATTAACAGCCTCCACTCGTTTGCGAGTTATTGGTAACATAAAACTCATCCATTCATCTCTTTGAAGCTCTACTGTATTTAATTAGTAATATGTTATTTACACCTACTATTATTCTCAATCAAAATGCATAATGCATATATTGTGCATAGAAAATTACAATATACTATTTATTTCAGCCAATTCAGTGCAATGGCATATAAACAATCAATCGTTCATTAGTCAAATCGACAACTTTTTATTTTATGAATGTTGAAAACCTGTGTTGAAGCATAATGAAATATTCATACATAGTAGTTCAAAATTATTTCCCCAGTAATTTAATTAATAAATTATCTATTTTGATTTTGGATTAGTCTGCAGCAACTGACTGTGGGTATCTCTTTTTCCATTCTTCCCGGTCATCAGCCTTTGTCTTTAGATGTAAATAAGTGCTAGAGTAATCTTTTATAGTTTGTGCTTTCAACCATATCTTGCAGCACAGCGTTATTTTAAAAAAATATAGAAGGTGCAAACAATAGGGGAAGGTCAAAAATATAAAAAAATGGCATTTAGCCCAATTTATATTGGGCATAAGTATATTATTGATCAGCTAAGGAACATAAGTCTGTACATAAGTAAATAATACTACTTTCCCTTAAAAAACCCGATGGTGGAATGGACTGTAAACACCAAGTGCAGTGTATCTTGATAAGTAAATGGATAATAAAAACTCTTGAATGGAGTAAAATATAAAGGTGTCTGGTAAAAAAAACTGATGAGTTTTGTAACTATATAAAAAAGGACCTATGCATGTATATAATCTTTGCTAGGGACGGTAAAACAATGTGAATTTAGATACAAAATTTTCTTCTTTCAATATATACATGGGTGTAACTAAAACTCGTAGAACAACCCAAAAACTAGTGAATCTACATCGTATTTGGAGTCAAATGTGTAATATGACTTTTGAAATTGGGGTGAAAAAATAAAAAAATCTCATAAAAGCTTTCGTAAATTATTTTACTTTGTTTTCTTTGTCGAAAGTATTAATTTGACTAAATTGGAGATATTTGAAAACACTTGCAAAAATTAATCGAAAAAAAAATCAACTTCTTAATCAATTTTCTCGAAAACTATGGGTCAAATAAAAAAAAAAACTTTAAAATCGAATCCAAATATTATGTAGATTCACTGGTTTCCCGCTTGTACGTCGAGTTTTGTTACACCATGTATAAACGCATCTAATACACGTGACGGAAAATTTCAAAATTCGAAGAACACTCATCGTGAGGAATGTGTTATTGTTAATGAAAATTTGCGAATAGTCTTTATTTTGCGTGAACAACACGGTACGTATAATACAAGCCTTACCGTTCGCTATGCAAATTATTATGGAGTTGGGTTCAATGGCTGAATAGAAAATTGTATTTTAAATCACTGAAACAAAAAAAAAATGGCTTAATGGCTGCATTAATTCGCCAATGATCGTCCAATTCGAACTGTTTTTATATAGAGTCATAAAATTTATAAGTTTACTTATGCATTAAACTGTCCGCGTAAGTTATGTGTTTATAATAATGGGTTTTTACCGACCCGCTGCGAGATGTCGCAACCACCTTTTATGGAGCAATGTTGCAACAACCAATTGTTCTCAACTGCTTAATTATTTGCGCTACGTATATTATATTGTGTCCTTAAGTTCATATGTGATCAGATACCATGTAATCTGGAGCAGCCTTACGCAAGACAATTTCGCGAATAAGTGTTCAGGACACCAATAAAAATTACCGATTAATGCATCCGACTATTTATTGTACAATAAATCACATCTTGAGTAATGTGTGTTTATATTTATCTGTTATTTTACTTATCTTGGGTTGTGTAATCTCCAAATGTTGGTGATAGGTGTTTGGCTTTTTGAAGGCTGTCTTGTATAAGTTGATCTGGTGTCATTTATAATAATTAAAAGCCGATGGATTACTTTTATTAGACAATAGTAATTTGAGTATTTTTTCTAATATTTTGATATTTAATTACTATTGAAGTCCGTGAGAATTTAAATTTACATATGGACATTTTTATGCCTAAAAACTTGAGTTCATGACTTCTAAATTTCAAACCAAAACCTTTTTATTTATTTTGCTATATTGAAACGACACTTTTTTATAATTAAAAAGGTTCCGACGGTTAAAATTTGAATCGTTTGATGTATTAAATTGAGGAAACTTGACTTGATTGTATTTTAAAATCTTCGTTATTATTGATTTATTTTACTGTTATTTATTTTATTGTTTTTACGCCCATAGGGCTTTTCCATAGACATTTTTAAACGATTACACAGTAGGTTGATATTCATTACCGCCAGAGATGGCATCCAGACACTGTTCCCTAAAATGCACTAGATTTGTGTTGAAAACATCAATATTGTTAGTATACTTGTTAGCCAGTGCGTGCACTCTTCGTATCGATGAGTTAACACTGTAATTGGTCGATGATTGGCTAAAGTAAAATAGTGCATTACGGTAACTCGACCAGGCACTCGTATACTAATTAAATTTGTTAGTTGACAACAATCAAACACAGATTTTAATACTTTGAACAGAAAGATCAAATCATTTATGGATAATATTTTCTGTTAGATTGACAAACGGTATATTTTAATATATTATGTACTATAAGTAGCTTTTTGATAAGGTTGATACAATCATAAAATCATTTTTTTAATTTCGTGCACCAAATTTAATAATGAAAGTGAAAGCTGAAAAATGTTTGATTTCTTACCGAATTATATCACCTACTAGAAAACGCCTGAAGATGAATCTTCAATTTGTTATGCTTATAACTTTTACCAGCTAATATTTTTAAACACAACATTTTTAGTGTGTCCAAATAACATTGTAGACAAATAAACTGGAACTTCACCCATTACGGGCTATATCAAAATTACAATTTGACATCTCAACAAAGACGAGAAAATAGGAAGGGTTAATATGGTTATCTAGGGCGTTTACAGGGCTTATGACCTGTGTCATTGGGCTGGGTTAAAGTGCCTCTGTTGATGTAATTACACCAAATTTCCCCATTTCACCTAGTATTTGATATCCATATCCGCCAATATAGATCTCCATCCAGACCCAATTCTCGACTTTGTTGAGATGTCCAAACTGTAATGTTTAGCCCGTAATGTGGGAATGAAATCCCATTTTTTTGTCTACAATTATATTTGCGACACACTCAAAATGTATCGTTTAATAAAATTTAGCTGGTTTACAAGTTTTATAAGCATTACAAATTGAAGATTCATCCATCAGGCGTTCCCTTGTATGGTGATATAATTCGGTAAGAATCTCACTTGCAATCATAAAGGTTTTCTGCTCTAAAAATGCTTTAGCTATTTTTCAATGGGATGACAGAGAGATTCCACATGTGAAGCGTTCGCGCCATTTTTATGTATATTGGCGGATATGGATATCAAATACTATGTGAAATGGGGAATTGTTGTACTACATACAAGTGGCCACTTAAACCAGCCTATGACAGGTCATAAAAGGCCCTGTAAACGCCTAGATTATCCAGATTACCTTACTAATTTATCGTCGTTTGTGAGATGTCAAATTGTAAAATTCTGACCGTTTTAGCCCTGATTAAGTAAAGATCATATGTTTGAGTTCATAAAAATACTACAAAATAAATGCCATATCAATCAAAAAGAACATAATGTGTTTGTCAAAAAACTAGATTTTTGTAAAAATAGGTTTTATATATCAATTTAATATCAAACTAACGGGTATTCATTAAATTTATTTTGCATAAAACATAACACAAGCAAAAATTATAAATATTTTTTAGAGGTGAATACCCCACCATATCACTAACACCTAACTTTAAAGACTATTTAGAGTCTTTCTTAACAGTTCAGCATCACCATATCCCATAAGATTTTTCCAAGCTATTTCCGTGAGATATAATCGAATTGCCGTTATTAAACTAAGAAAAATAGCGACGATAAATACGGTCATCCTTAATATTTTAACTTTAAAACAAATTAACCGACCAATTTCCAACTGTCATGTCACCTAAGAATACCTAAGAAGTCCAAAACCGCTAGCATAAGAGTAGGGTATTTTAGTTTCAGAGTAAGTAACTACCAAGAAGAGGTTGGGATATCAAAGCCTACACTTAGTTAATTGAGAAGGATATGAAAAAGTAGGATGTTCAACTGAAGAATATAGAGGAACAGTATGATCTTCATAGTCCAAAGAAAGCAGGGAACAGAGAAAGACAATGGGGAAAAAATGGAATACGCCCAAAAATGAAATGGACTAAAGAAGAAAATAAGTGAGAAGATGTAAAACGGAACTGTGACCTAACTGGAGGAGTATTATGCCTAAAAACGCGATGAAGCGGGATAAGGCCATAGGATGGGAAGACGCATAGAACTAGGACGAAGCCACTGATTTTGAACTAGAATAAAGCTATAGGTATATGCTAGGATAAGCCTACTGATGAGTCATAGGTTAACGCTCTAGAAGCAAACTAGATAAACCAACATAATTAGAACTTGTATATGCTACAGATGAACATAGGATAAGCAAATAACCCCTAGGCCAAATGAACTACCATACACAACACCACTTGGGCTCGTTGGCACAGAATATCCTAAACCATTCCCCATATGTGGAGAATAAGACACGTGACCAGGGTTGGAGTAAGACATTGGAATATGAGCAATAGTCAGATCCTGGAATACTGACGTGGAACTCCAGATTGCTGATGCTGGAGTAAGGAGCACCGATGGTCTTGGAAAAGGAGGGCACCTGGCCCAGGTTATTTATGGTTCTGTAGATATTTTGGTCTTGACTCATGGGAGATCCAGACATCACAGTATTGACCATTGCTATGAGGCAACATAACACGAGTACCTGCAACATTTTTAGAAAAGTTTTATTATAATAAGCATCTGGGTGAATTTACATACATACAATCTGTTAATTTGTAACATACAAACACACAAACAGGTAGATAAAAAAATAACTAATTTATGAAATCAGTAAATCTGGTTTTTCCTTTAAAGTGTTATCGTAACAAATGTGTTTCTATTTAAAACTGAATTCAGGTAATTTTATCGAAAAATTAGGTAAAAGAATCAATTATATTTTCTGAATTCATTTATTAACGTTTTATGTAAATAACGGTAAAGAGATAAATTAAAATACTTCAGCAAAGAGATATAAATGAGTAACTTAATGAATCGTTAAAGCAGCCGCCGAAAATAATTGTAAGTTTGATATCACTTAACATACGTTATTCCAGATATATAATTACAAAACACACCAAAAATATAAAGTTATGTTACGTTATGAAGACTTTAAACTTTTTGTTTTATAGGGTTTTAAACCCCATAAACTGTAATTTAGGAGCGCCTGTTCAAAGTTCAACAATTTAACTTTTTACTGCAAAATTTACAGTATGAGCTATGCATATTATGTAGGGCGTGCATATTTTATCTATATAAATATGTATAAAATGTCGAGTTTTTTGGAATTAAATAACATAGTTATACTTTTTGTTTAAAAGCTTTATCATTTTGATAAATAAAAAATACTTTACAAATGACTAATAAGGTAGGTAGGTACTGTAGAAGCATACAAATTTGGGTTTGGTAGATATCTTTGTGCTGTCGTAATAATTCTAGAAACAAAATAATTAACTAATCCTTTCAGAAAAACATTTCAGTTTTTCATTAAGGCTCCACAGTTCGTTAGTTCCAGCGTTAGAAGTTTAGGTGTTTTCCAAATGATATTTCGGAATTGCTGACAGCCATGAAGTTCGGAAATATTATCACATATACTTCTATCTATTTTCTAGGGAAATAGCTTTACCGATTTTCCAAGAAAGTTATGAATTAATATGAAAAAAAATATCGGAAAACCTTCATTTTTGGCTTTTTTCCCAACTATCAGGATAACAAAGACAGCAAAAAAAAAATAATTGGTTATTCAAAAACACAACAAAGTCTAGGAAAATCGTGGAAGTTTTTGTATTATTATTTTTCTTTTTTTCCTTTTATAATCTTATATTTTATTGTATATATTATAGGTAAGTTAAATAGCATATCTAAATATCTATACAGTAAATGATAAGTTATCTTTTTCTGAAAAGTTTAATTTAAAGCGTTTCTTTCAAATTTTTAATTACTATTTTCAAATGAATCAATAATTATATTTCATTTTATATCCCTACAGAGATGAAGTAGAATTTTGTGGGGATATAAAATGAAATATATACCTATTTCCGTCTTGGATAAAATCCAGATTTGTGTACAAGTAATTGAACACACCCAAAATGTGAAGAATTAATTTTCTTACGTTTAATGCCATCTTCTAAATTTGATGTTACAGTAATGAAATTAACAGTTCCTTTAAAACAAATTAGCAGATGAGCAGTTTATATAGGATTCTATGTTTCTGTCCAATCGCTTTATTAGTAACGTGGTGATGTTTGTTTTGTTAATTGTGAAAATTTCCATTGCATTTAAACTTAATTGCACATAACTTCTTTTAGACGCAGGATGACAAATGCGGCATTTAGTTTCGCTATAAAAGTGGAGCGTTTGTTTTGAACTTGGAAACATTTGCCTCATTTCAATTTTATATTACAAACCTACATAATATGTAAAATATTATTACGTTCATTTTGAATTAATAGACACTTTTCACAGATTTGTTTATAAACAATGAATATTTTAAATATCTACAGTAATTTTCTCTTAAAGGAGGTGAAAATAAATAATTAAATTATGTTAGCGCCTAGATAATTTTTCAATATATTTTTTAGAGAAAAACAAAATTATTAAAATGTATTAGATAAGGGAAGATAGATATACCTAGTAGTCTTTTTTACTGCAAAATACAAAATGGAACATAAAATTTAGAAGCTCTTTTTGAAATTAGCCATTCTAGTCAATTTAATTCAATGGTTTAAACTAGGGTATTTTACCGTTTAACTAAAAAAACTGATCTATCGAATGAAGCCTGTTGTTAGTAGTAATAAGTTATCGAAGTACCTAGGTACATAGTTTAATTATAAATATATATATTATTCCTACTTGCCTATGCGCCAGGGCACTAAATAAGTAATAGAGGTATAAAATGAAATCACGTGCGAGTATTTTCATAGTAATAAGATCGCTGCGAGATTAGCATAAAATTTACATAATATCAAGTGATTAGTAACAAATTTGACAAATGTAATATACTCAATCATTTTTTAAATGGATCCGATACAAATTGAGTCGCATTCATTCATGAGTGTTTTTTTAATATCTCGACTAAGTATCGATATTTTTATTTGCGAAAATTCGGCCCGGTTATAAAAAGTTATGAATTCAAGTTTTGTAATTATTATAAATAGAAAAATATATAGAAGAACATATCACTTAGAAAAATGAATATACGTATCTTATTTAAAGGGATACTACGCGGTTATTTAGTAAGAAATTTCTAGGTATGAAGTTGAAACACACAAACAAGATGTTAAATAAAATTTATAAGAATTTTATGCATATCTTTTATATCTCGTGTATGTAAAAGTACTGTTAAGCTTTCTTTATATGGCGCAGTTTACTACACAGTTTCTTGTGCAGTCTGAAAAACGGTCCCGTCATAAGTCTAAAAACTGCCATGATGCAAAACAGTGTGCTTAGTGTCAGATTTAAGCTGACATGACAGTCATTGTTTTTTATTTTAAACGTTTAAATAGACATTGGTTTATTGTATGCTTTTAAATACGTAAAAAACAATTATATACATAATTAGCTAAATATACAATTATACCCTGAGAGCAAACATACGATAATAATCACAATCGCGTTTCCAAAAATACACATAATTAGCGTGTCTTTTTGACAGCAGAAGTGAGACAGACTGCACAGTTTTCTGTAACAAGAAACTGTGTAGTTTTTGAACAAGAAACTGTCTCATATAAAGTGGGCATTCTATCTTGTTTGTACAGCTTCTACCTTCTTACAAATGTAAATCTAAAATGACAAAAGTGATTGAGTTGGGTAATCTTGTTTCTAATTGAAGCGTTACCTTTGTGGTTTACAATTACTTATTCGTTACAGATTATTATCCTCTTTACTAAGGAACGGGTTCTAATATCTGCGGTCTCACATTCGCTGGTTGCTCGTGGTGATACTCTCGTTTACGTTTACTACTAAACAATTTTAATATACCATAGAGTTACCATTTTTTGGGGTTACCATAGAGAAGTAGCAATGGGACAATTTAAATAAAAACTGTGAAAATTGTGGTAAACAAACAAGTAGGTATCTATTGGATTTTTCTTGATTATTGCAGAAGTTAATTAGGTGTTTGACGTCATAACCAACGACGGTTTGGGAACGGATGAAGCAACCTCCAATAACTTGAGTTGGATGGGCATGTACTCCGGATACCTCGGGAGAGTCTTAAATCGAACTGCCTTTTCTTTACACCTTACTTCATTTTTTGCAAGGTAAAGGATGCCAAAAACGCGTTTGCCACTTGCGTACAACAACGCAACTTGCGTTTAGAATACGACTGTCCCGTTTTAAAGGCGATAATATTTGGTCGGCCTGTTGTAAACCATTAAAGATATCACAATAAACGCCGCGGGGGTATTGGTCATAGGTTAGGGTTATTGCGTGTGACGTCAGTGTTAACTAATCGAATCTCACTTATAATGCATATTTCCTATCTAGATTAAGTATACAATGTCTCTAAACGGGTCCAACCAGATAATTTCCAGTGCCGAGCGATACCTTTTCAGCGTGATTCAATTGGCCATGTAACAATTTGGTCAGTACGAATCTTTATACTTAAAACATCTAGAAGCGGGTAGAGGCAAAAGCGTATTGAGACAGAAGCGGATGGTGACAAAAGTGCGTGGCGACAGAAGCAGATGAAAGCGGAGTGGATGGAGGTAGAAGCTTACGGAAGCCGAAGCGGGTGGATGCAGAAGCAGATAGAGATAGAAGTGAATAGAAGCGACTAGAAGCGGATAGAAGCGGATAAAAGCGGATAGAAGCAGAATTCTAATGTAGGATAAATGCGAATGGAGGCAGAAACGGGTGGCAGAAGCTTATCGAAACAAAAGTGGATGGAGGCCCGTTGCCTGATATAAACGCTTTACGAGTAACTATATTCCCAGAGGCGCCTATGGTATTTATGGATACCTAATAATACTCCATTGTTACCATAAATCGATTATTCAAATTAATAAGATTCAATGAACTTTGAGAAGTTAAAAGAATTAGGTAACTTTAATTAATAAATGTTATAGTTAGATAGGTATTTAGAACCTTTGTGGTTTTTGATTAATGAGAATATGAAAGTGTGGCATTGACTAAACCCCGAAAATACTTGCTATCAAGAATTTATAATTAACTTATTGTTAAGCGGATATTATTTTGTTCGATAATACTTAATTCACTGATCACGAATTTTCAACTTGTGCAGTGATATTGATAATTTTAATTCATGAAGGTAAGATGATCAGTCGTACACTTCAGTGCCAATCTAAGGTATCACACATGAAATATTAATGTGAAAATCACGTGTAAATAAATATTTCATGTTGACTCCCTACGGAAATCGAACCTGCAATCACTAGCGCGGTAGTCAAATGCGCTACCATTATACAAAGAGGCGGACAAACTTTACCACTATGCAATAACCTAGGTAAGTTGCGTTGAAAATTATGAATTATAAATGTATTTTGTAAAAACCACTGGTTTTTTAATGACTTCTAGGAATACCTTTACCCTAGTAATATTCCAAGCTAATCAAAAAAATTATATGTTAAATACAGACATGTTCAGAAAGGGCTGAACTAGGAAAAAAAAATACCTAAGCTAAAAACAATTACTGAAATAGTAACTTTTTGGCCCCATACAAAACGAAGGCGAAGGAGAGATAATGATCGGGGAAAGAAGCGACGACTTCTCCAGACAAACTTTAAGCTTCTCTATTTTTTTCTGGAAAGTGCGATTTAACCAAGCTTATTTTACTTATTGAAAAAAATGTTAATATAATCCACATATAAAGGAGGAAAAAGAGTTGGAAAGAGAGTTGGAAGTTTTATTGACAAAATACGTATTAACCATTATTTTTTTTTTACTATTAAAAGAAACATTTGAGTTCATAAGATATACACAAACATTTCGATTTTGGGGCTGCTTTAAAACAGTCGGAAATAACTGCCAGAAAGCAGGAAACAAGTTGTGCCGAAGTGGAATTCGAACCTAGAGATTCTAAATCCGAGTCCTCGAATTCTTTCGAATATTGGTGATTTTTTAAATATTTGGGAATAATGAAATAAATGAGCTTATCTCTGAGCTAGCCTTGTATTACATAGCGTTAATTAGTTATTACTAGCAGATAACAGTCGGCTTCGCCGACTGTTAAATGCTAGCCCTGCGGGCTTTTTCTTCCGCGCCTCTCTTGTTCCACCTGTAGTTGATGGCTAAGGCCCCTTACTTATCAATATGTTTAGAACCTGATTATCGTGGCATAAGTTAGAACCTGATTTTATAATAAATCGCGACGTTTAGAATTATAATATAAATCCCATTTAAAACGCCGCTAAACTTAGTCAGAGTTTTGTTCCCCTTTTATGTTTGTAAAAGAAAATTCACTCTCGACTCAAAAATTTTAATGTATTGAAAAACAGTCAAAATGGAATATAATATGATAATAATCCAATATTTTATGTTGTTTTGGATTAGTATCACATTTGAAAACATAATAAAACAATTAATGTGAAACTAATGGTCAACGAATTTTGTCTTGAAACATTTTGCCGGGTTGGATTTTTACAGTATTTGACAAGTATTCCGGTAAAATTAGTTTTATTTCTACAAAAGGCACCTACCTTGTAAAACGTATTATAATACATGGCCTACAGTCTACCCAGGTACCTACATACATTAAGATAATTACTCAATTATTAATTTAACGTTACAGATTTTTTAGTAAAAATGTGATGTTTCTCATCTTTTATTGAATAAGAATTTTAATTAAAGCTCAATGTCATAGAGAGGTTTGCATTATAAAAATAAATTATGGTATTCAGGAACATTATCATCAGACCATATCCTCTCCCTATGTGGAGCATATTTATTTGCATGAAAAAACAATTATAGATTCCCTAGGGTAGGTCCTCGTCCCATAGTTCTAACGTAAACCATCGACTACAGTATAAGCCCCACCCTTTCCCTAGACTGTTTTAAAGACTGTTGAGTCTTTTTTCAGTCCAGCACTCTACCAACTCTACCGATTTTTTCAAGCTAATCCGCGAAACTTAATAGATTCAAAAAAGAAGGTTATATACGCGACCAAATGCTTTCATTGCCCATATCACTGTCTTGGCTCTAAACACATTCACCCCAACCTGCTCAAGGAGCTGGCCCAAATTTACAGTGATAGGGATATTAGTAATTCTCAATCCTTTTTAGTCATTAGTTACAACTAGTAAACTATCGACTGAAGACGTCCAGGACGCAGGGAACCTGACATCTTGTAAAATAAGCAAGCCGTGTTTCTCGGGAGAAAGGCGTATTATATGGCCCATCCAAATCGCCTCCGCCTGATGGTAGTCGACACCAATAGTTGCTGCGTCCATTGTCTCACCTCATCTTCTCATCGCTGAGAATTCTTCTGTAACGCCTATTCGCTGGGTGGATCTCCTAGTGAGATGCCACGACTCGCAAGCAAATAAAAAGGTGGGATTTAGCTTTGACCGAGTAGACGTCCAATCTCCAGACAACCTTCATACAAACCGCACTCCCTGCTGCCGTTTTCCGTAATGTACGAAATACTTAAAGCTCTTGACCCTTTCGATGGCTTGGTATGACAAAGTTAAGGGGGTTTTGGGCTTCTTGGAACGAGATGTTACTAATTATAAAATAATAGCTAAAATTTGTCCTCAGCGCGGGTCACCCCGGGTGAGAACCAAATTTATCGAAACATACACATAATATATTACGTATTAAAAAATTCTAAAACCCTTATAAATAAAATGTATATTATAAAATAAATAAAAGTAAATAATAATAGGAAACAGCGGGAAATATAAAATAAAAACTCAAGTGAAAACATGATTCCGTATTGAGTAGCAAAGGTTTAACTAATCTAAATGTCATGGATATGTAAGTCATATAAGTATGCAATATACTTTATTAGCATGAAATGATATTTAATGTGTCCGTTGTACCTACACAGAGATTTTATCTCTGTGATTGCTTTGCTATTAAACTTTGCAAGTACCTGTGTTATTTGTGTCAATTATCACAGTAAAAAACATAACTATAAGAGACTGTTTTTAAACGAGATATTATTAATATCCCAACAGAGACAGAGAAACTCTGGAAACGAATGTGAATTACCTAGGCGTTTACAGGGCTTATGACCTGTCATTCGCTGGGTTAAGTGGCCACTTGATGTCTTAAAAAAACATTCCCCATTTCCGCCAATCAGCTGATAACCATACACATGACAAATTTCTGTATATCTATTACTATGGATTATCTTGCCACGTTTCACTTTACAAGTGATTTTCTCACTGGTGACATCTATTGAGAAGATTGTTAAGCATTTTTGGCAACCAACCTTTAAAGGTGTAGGTAAGGCTCATCCGAACTTAATTACTTACTAGAAGACGCCTGAGGAGGTCTCTCTCATTTTTATTTGCTTTATATTTTAACCAGTAAATCTTTTTAACAACATTTTGAATGTGTACTTGTAGACAAATTACTGGATTATTCCCATGCTGGGCTTATATCAGATATTATCAATAGTATCTGATATAATCCAGTAGTTTGTCTACAAGTATTTGTACACATTCAAAATGTCGTTAAAACTATTTTAATAAAACTTGAATTATAGAGACATCAAAAGGTCTTAAAACATACAGAAATTATGTAATCACTATCATTTACTTGTAATGTAGTGTAGTAATAAGCTTAATACTATTGAATTGCGGTTGATGATATTACTTAAATCAGTCAATGACGGGTGTCAAATTAATACTGTAAACCAGGATGTTGAATTATAAAATAACTAAAATGTTTAAATGATCATTATTCTTCATCCTTGTTTTCCTTCTCTGTTGGGTTAGGTACCTTAAATTTAAGACTGAAAAACTCCTCGAGGATTAGAATTACATGATTTTAACCATTACGTGCTAACAAAAAGCATATACCCACATATTATTATGAGTAGCTGCTAACTAAAAAAATACTGTTGGGTATTTAAATAAAAATGCACATATGTGCATTAGCATGTGATCAATCTGTTTCACTGTACCTAAACAATACATTACTCTGTGTTCTGCTAATAAAACCATTTTCAATATATTTCACAGTAAAAAACATAACTATTTCATGTTTAAACGAGAATTTATCCTATTTAGTAAATCTGGAATTATGTGAGTATAAACCTGTCATTCGCTATTTATAAGGGCCACTTATGTCTTAAAAATAATACACATGACAAATTCCTGTATATCTATTACTATGGATTATCTTTATTATTTTTTACGGGGTCATTTTTTGCCACTGAGACATTATATTGAACATTAAATTAAGCATTTTTGGCTATGCTCATCCGAAATAATTATACAGAAGACGCCTGAAGGTCTCTCTCATTTTTATTTGCTTTAATTTTAACCAGTAATATCTTTTAAAAACATTTTGAATGTGTACAAATTACTTGTAACTACTGGATTATACCCATGCTGGGCTTATATCAGATTTATCAATAGTATCTGATATAATCCAGTAGTTTGTCTACAAGTATTTGTACACATTTCGTTTAAACTATTTAATAAAACTTGAATTATAGAGACATCAAAATTAAAACATACAGAAATTATGTATCACTAATTTACTTGTCTAGTGTAAGTAATAAGCTGATAAAACTATCCAGTTAATTGCGGTTAAACCAGGAGGTTGAAATCAACTAAAATGTTTTAAACGGCGTCAATTTTAGGAGGGTTGAACTGTAATTATGTTTAAATGATCATTATTCTTCATCCTTGTTTTTCTGTTGGTTAGGTAATTAAGACTGGAAAATCCTCGAGGATTAGAAATTACATGATTTATAACATTACGTGCTAACAAAAACATATACATATTATTATGTCATGCTATAAAAATACATTATTTTAAAAATTTACAATGTATGTCAATCTGTTTCACTGAAAACAATACATTACGTGTTCTAATAAAAAAATTTATGGGTGGGATTATTTCATGCATATATTTATCTATTTATGTTAGTAAAATATTTATAATATTATGGTAAAATAATCAACTAATATATTGTTCATCAGATATTATTTAGCAATATTCAAAATTACGCTATGCTATAAATATACAGTGAAACGTCTACTCTAAAACCATAATAAAACAAATATTATTTCTACAAGTATTGTTAGTTATCAATTTAGTATTATCTACATTAATGTGTGTTCAAAAGTTACTTTTACTTAGATTAAAGATATAAAATACAACATAATATTATTCATTATCGCATTAAAACAAAAATGAGAAAGATGGATGTTTTGGTAACATAAAGTGTGCTATTTTTTAATAATCAATGGGAATCTTAAAAACACCTATTTTTAACGAGTGATACAAATAATTCTACAAGAAATACAAGGACACTTGTAACGATTCCTCCAATCCATATAATAAACGCGAACTTAACATCGTCCCACGTAAAAGATTTCGCGGTATCAATAAGATCATTTTTTGTAATGTACCCCCGGATAGTTAACATAAATCGTCTCATTTCGATCCAGTGATCCCTCAAGCCTGCTTGGGCAGATCTTAAAATAAGATCGTTTAGCAAGGGCACGTAAGGAGATCCATAGGACACAGCTAGAATCGTGAAACAAGGAATTGGACATTGTAAGCCCACGTGGTACAAACCTTTACCATTATCAAACAAATTGGATAATTTAGTAATAAACATAGAATCGTCTCTTTAAATTACGAACGCGTAATCAGAGTTCTTCTTGATGATTTCCCGTAGTATATCAGCTTTGGGCCACTCTTGTATTCTTGAACGAAATTCTTGCGACACTTGTACAAAATCGTTGAATATGTCTATATAATTCCCGTCGACTATGATTTTGTATCCCTCTTTTGCAGCTTTGTCAATAGAGTCTACTTCTTCGCTATAATGTGGAGACGTTATGGCACTCGTCAGCAGACCCTTAAATACGTATTTAAACATTATTATTGTAAAAACATTCTAAAATAATTATAAATAAATGTTAAGGAAAGTTTACCTCTATTATAGCGCCAACTATGAGGGCATACATGTAAACAGTCGTTATGAAACATTTCCAACCTATCCCATGTCTTCCTGAAGGATGTGGTTGCCTGACCAAACTTGTAAACGTTTCCATCGCATCGGTATGAAATGGTTTGATCCTTGTTTTAAGTTCCCTCGGCAAAATGTGATATTCTATCTTCTGTATGGTAAAGGAAACGATAATTATAACTCCAGCCATAACCGCAAAAGATAAAGCTACTGATAATCTCATTATATTGAAAATCGTTTTGAAACGTTGACTTTTGGATTTCGGAACCAAAATACAAAGGTCATTTCTAGAAATGGGGTAAGTTCCTTCGAGATATTGACCAAAGTTCTCCATAAGAATCCTGGAATTGAATCCAATATCTATGTCTCCAGAAGCTAGTTGCCTCACATTTCCGGATAGAAAGCCATTTTTATGAACTTTTCCTTTTCCTTCGGAAGTCGATATCAACAGCAAAGTCGCGTTTATGTGCTTTTTGAATATGCGGGAAAAGACTCCGTCGGGGGAATCCACTCGCTTTTTTCCGGGGAATAATTTAGCTATAACGATGTCAACAAAGTCATCATGCAGATCCATATTTACTTTATACCCGTTGTAGTTTCTCTTCTTCACTGGTCTCAAAGCATTTTCAAGATTTCCTGTTATGTTTACATAAAAATTATTCATATAAGGATTGTAAGTGAAAATTTCCATCGAAGATTTCCAGAAAACAATGTACGCGTTAGGAACTCGAAAATTCCAAAGTAATTTGAATACATTCTCCGTAGTTTTCATTGTACTTTCGGTTGTTACATCTTCTGTTACGAGGAAGACGACGGTAGATCGTCTTTTCCAAAACACATTTTCCAGTAATTTTGATAAAATGTACTTAGCCCTATCAATTGTCAAATGATTCATAATAATGAGCTGGGATAAGCATCTCGGGCTACTCGATAAATATGAACTTTTCAAGTAGGTTTCAGTTGTCCAAAAAGTAACGGGTACATAAATATTTTCTTTATTCAGGGCGACCAAAAATTCATTATCAAATCTTTTCGCTTGAACAGAATGTACTATCCAGTAATGGTAAGTATTGGCTGTAAACACTTGGCGAAAAACATTAGAATATTTTCGGAATTTTTCATTGTACATATCATCCGATTGCATTTTAAAATGTTCGTTAAGTGAGGCGAAAGCAATAGCCACCAGGGTCGAAAATAAAATAGTACAAAATGCTATCATGATTATTATTTCTAATTGAATGTCTTCGTCTTGTCTGATGTATGTAAAATGACGTACTAAATGAAAGATATTTTAAAATTTCCACGATTTATACTGCTTGTTTTTATTTGTTCACAGGGACGAACTAGACTGAATTCGATATAGGGTATAAAATAACATAATACGATGGTAAAACCGAGCGGTATCAGTAGGTACTATAGTAGTAGGAACCTGCGCGCCATAAGTCCGGGGATCCCCGCTCTGCAACTTGATTCCAATTTCTATAGTCTCAACACCATATTGCCGAACATACATGAAGGCTAATTCAAAAGATATTGAGGTCCTCTCTAGGACCAAATATATTTGCTTTTAGCGAGTACCTACTGATGGAAAGCTCTCAAACATACTTATACAGGGTTACTCAGAAAGGACATAACAATTTTCTACAAACGAATCTTAACTTTTTTATGATCTATCAATGTTAGAACGTTAGCCAAAGCTTACATTTTTATCATGGGGAAGTGCATGAACGTGCTAACTTTGGCAATTATTAATTTTTTTTATGAAAGTCGGCGATCGCAACTTACTCTAATTTTTGCTTAGGTACTCCAATTCTCGGTCATGATAATCACGATCAATTTAATTTGCTAGTGTTAATCATTTCTTTCCGGCACTGGCTTATTACTTTAGTGTACCGAAATTAAAAGTTTATTCGACATCATAACATTGTTTACACATGCCTGTACTACATTGCCTTCCTTGCCCCTTTTAGCGGAATTTCAATCATTTATTAATAATATGTCCCAATTATGTTTGTAAACCTTCAATCGTTTTAAATACAAAAGTAATGTAAATAATACGAGGAAAGAAGTTTTTACTTTCATAATTTGATCATGACCAATACGAAAAGTCAATTGACTAAATTAAAACACCTTATTATGGAAATACGTAAATCAATACGGAATATTACGAGTAAGTTTATTTTTCTCTTTTATTTAATTGTTTCTGTAACTGAGGGAATACTTTATATAAATTAATATTATACAGCATGCGTTATTGTTACGTTTTATGTGTACTTTTGTTGAATTACCTACCATATTTACACAGATAAATACATTAATTATCAAAATTAATTTTAAAAACGGATGGGGCAGTTCCAAAAACATATTATTCACTATTCACGTAGCTACCTATAATAATATGCTCCATCGTTAATATCCAATGTTAATATCGCTCATAATAATGGACTCTGTCCGTCAATAAATAAATAATAAATGAATAAAATATAATCTACACTATCTAAAAAAAATCAACTTTGGAAAAATCCCAAGAATGCGAATTTATTTCAGTACTGTTTCATTGAAATTGGATATTTTTAATTTTATTGACGGTTAGTGTGAGCTGTAACGTATTATCTGTTCATTTTCGATAAATTAAGACATAGTGCAAACAACGCAGTAGGTATAATATTCAATTGACATGGTGCGATATGTTCCACGTAGAGAGCGAAAATGCATCGATGATGATGATGGACTATTCATTTAACCCTTTCATTAATCTAGCCAGTGAAACCGTATTTTTTGCATTTGTAGATTCTATGATTTTTTTAGAAATATTTTTTCACAAACTAACATAGCAAAATGTCGTATTACGGTTAACGAAAAAATCATGTACCTACTTCATTTATGGCATTGGGTCTATCTAAAGGATAGTAAAATAAAAGGTAACATCACAATTTTTTCAACTTGAAATTTTATAAATGAAATTATTTTTAGGTCTATATTTTATCGTTTTTTTTAGGGCGATAATTTTTTTTCAA
>JAGVSP010003989.1:0-19046 GCA_022494985.1 Micrasema minimum
TTATATTACCTGGAAGTCTAGGTCCCCTGGGCTGCTCCACAGGAAGCACTCTCCGCCTCTTCTTGGGTAGCTTGGCCCTAGCCTGAGTGTGGGAGTAGTACATGGCGAAGTTGGACACGATTACAGGAACGGGGAGAGCTATGGTCAACACCTGGAACAGGCAATATTTGTACTTCACTATTATGCAGATTGCCTAACTGAAACTAGTAGGCGCAACTCTCCATCTCTATTGATACAAGAGTAATATTGAAATATTGAAGTTGAAACTTATGATTTGATTGTGCAGTTTGCAAACTGTCCCGTATAAAGCAAAAACTGTATGGAACATTGAATGGTCGGCGCGACGTTTGGCTGACCTGACAGTTAATGTTTTTTATGTAAACGTTTAAGTAGATATTGATATATTCTATTTGTTTATTTTTATGTAGTCACAATGGGAAAATGTCTTAATCCCGCTTTATATGGGACAGTTTCTTGTTCAGAAAACTACACAGTTTCTTGTTCAGAAAACTGTGCAGTCTGTCAAACTTCTGTCAAAAGACACGCTAAATATGTGTATTTTTGAAACGCGATTGTAAGTTATTATCGTATGTTTGCTCTCAGGAAATTGTATATTTAGCTAATAATGTAAATATGTTATTGGTTTTTTACGTATTCAAAAGCATACAATAAACCAATGTCTACTTAAAACGTTTACATAAAAAAACATTGACTGTCATGTCAGCTTAAATCTGACACTAGCACACAGTTTTTCATGCAGTTTTAGCTTTATACGGGACCGTTTTCAGACTGCACAGAAAACTGTGTAGTAAACTGTCCCATATATAGCGGGCTTTATATAATTTATTTGTGTTAATTGTAATGAATGCCTTTTAAATTATTTTCTGTAAAAAAAAAAAATCGAATTTGAAATTTATTTAAAAACGGAGCTTATAAAAACGGATTGACCGAAAACGGATGTAATGACCTGTTTTTGCGGGAAATCGCGAATTATGGACAAAATAATGCAAACAAAAATCCCAATTTTTTTTTTCGGCCAATCGCTTGCTCTGGAGGCAGTTTGTGGAATCCATGTGCTCCATATAGGGAGCGGATATGGTATGATGATGAAGACTTTGTAGTTATAAAACTTTAGTAGGTCAAACATCTAGAAACTTTCTATGAACATTGAACATTATACTCATTCTGAATTCACGAAGGTGCACAATAAAGTGCGTGTGTCTCTAACATTAAAACAACCCAAATAGATGTTCACCAAAACTGTGAAACGAAATTTCACCCCGAGAATTTTAATACGATCTAATTAAAATAAATTACTTCATTTCCCAAAATACATTACTCGGCGAGGTTCATAGGGGTAATGTCATTTTCATATCTAGCGATTACATTTCGCGAACATGCTAGCTTTTGGACGAACAATGGAGTGCGATTTGGCAGTTTCTTTTTTCTATAATAAACTTTTTACCAAACTTCTGACATGACACGCGAAGGCTTATTGGATATTGATTAGGCATAGAGAAAAGTAATTTTGTTACTTGCGTTAAAAAATTAGGGCATGCTTCGTAAGTTGAACTCTAAAAATAATATTTTTAGGAAAATGCAACATACAGCTTTTGAATGCCTTGTTTAGTTTTCTTTACAAAATTCTGTTTGTATCTATGATTTAGTTACGAAAAGAAAGCCATTGTTATGACTCGCAGCTGCAATTTTTTCGCTGAACACGTACTGAATCGATACGGCAGTGTTTTTGAAATATAAGTTGGTGGCGGCCTGCCAAGCTATCGCTCAATTTATGGATGTAGTTTCATCACATTATGCAACCAAAAGGTGCCTTTTCATAAAATATTTCAAACAGCACAATATTGCGATGGTGTTATTGAGAGTAAGAGGTAAGAAGTAAGTAAAATAGTTTAAAATATAATGGTAATATACATACCCCCGCAAGGGCACACAGCGCTCCTACAAACATCCCAACATACGTCTTAGGAGCCATGTCTCCATACCCGACAGTCGTCATGGTGACCAGCGCCCACCAAAGTCCCAAGGGTATACTGTTGAAGTCGTTGTGAGGATTGGCTTGTATTCTTTCTGCATAGTAAACGAGACTCGCGAAAATCACGATACCCAATACGAGAAAGAATACTAAAAGCGTCAATTCTTTCGCCGACGCTCTGAAGGTTTGTATCAGGATCTTCAACCCCGAGGAGTGTCTCGTTAGCTTGAATAATCTCATTATCCTGATAATTGAGAAGAACTCTAAAATGTCGGCGTTCTCCACGTGAGAGGCGAACTTCTGGAGTATCAAGTCGATGTAGAAACTCAGTGTGGCGATGTAGTCGATGACGTTCACTGAGGACTTGATGAACTCGCACTTGTTAGGGGAAGAGATGAACCTGACTAGGATCTCCAAGGTAAACCAAGCGTTACAGACACACTCTATGTAGAAGAAGGCGACGTGAGCATTGGTCTGCGTCTTATCTAGTACCCAGCCCAAACTGTGGTTGGCAGTTTTGACGGTGATATTCTTGATCACTGGTACTCTCATATCGGGGTGGGTTTTGAGACAGAAAGAGAGAATAGAGACGCAGATGAAGAACACCGATATTACGCCGATTATCTGAAACAAAAAAAAAATAATAAAGTTAACAAAAGAAATAAATCAAACAGTCGCTACACTTTCCTTACTTCTAAAGAAAATATTTTCAGTAAGTTTTAATTGTATTTTTACCTTTTCAGATAAAATTGTAAAATTGTTTTATGGCTGCCAGTAGGCCCCGAGAAATGTAAACGTTGCTTGATAACTTGAGAGATAATAAATGTACTTGTTAAGTTTCATCTCGGACTGGAGTTGTTTGAAGAACTTGATGATTTAGTCCAATTTCTCATAAGTTGAAATTTCGGTGGCAGTATTAAAATTTACCATAGAAAAAAATACTTGTATAGTGGAATACATTTTACGCCTGAGTCCTTCTTACTCTTTTCCTTTATCCGCCCTTAATGGTGCATAGGACACTACAATGGTACACCAAGCGCAGTGAATTTCAATAATTTTACTACACAAAGTAACATGATCAGTCTTACGCTTCGGCGCCCGTCCAATGTATAATATAATATATGAAATATCACATTTAAATAACGATTTCACATTGACTCCGTCGGATACCGAACCCGCCACCCTATGCACCCAACGTGCTAACCACTACACCCCTAACTTACGCTGAAGTTTATAAAATATTCATGTTTTTTTTATTATTATTTTTATAGCCTACACTCGTTTGCGATTGATTTTGGCTGTATTCATAGTTTGGCTGTTATATTAGCAATATTAGCTACATTAGTAATAATGATTATGCCATGACTTGATTCTATTATTTTCAAGCACAAGCCGCTAAGGCTTTATTGAAAATAGTATTTACAAATTAAAATATGTGCAAATATTATAAGATTGCATTGATTTATTTATCCTACAAAAAAAAATTATGTCTAAATTATCAGATACTCTACTAAACGGTTATCGGATAGTATTTTATAGCCGCTAAAGATGCTTAATGATTTTATGATCTAAGTTTTAGGCTCAGTTATAATGTACAAAAGGAATATTTTCAATGCTTGAAACGAATGAAGAATAATATTGATATTATCGATTTAAGGCCGAACGGAATGAAGTAAAGCTATTAATAATATCACGGTAAATCGAAAACCCGGAATCAGCCAATATTGGAATTACAGAAGGTCTATTGTTATCCAATATAAATTGACTTAGCGATGCTTTTGTACTCGCCAAAGAAAAGCGCCACGATAATCGTGACGAAACAAAAAGATAGGAAAAGGAATAAGGTGTGCGGCTACACACTACACACCGCTGGGCTGCGGCTGTGGGTTAGTATTCGCGTGTTTGCGTTTAATATAAGCAGCTATATTGTATATAAAACACGAAACACTTGAAGCTAAATGGGCAACCACGTGGTAGAGGGATCGATAGCTTGGATGAGGTACGGCTATTCCCGCCTACAGCCTTTCCCCCTTACTTCCCCCTGTTTTGTTTTTCATCCCTCCACCCGCTGGCCGATTTTTGTTCGAAATTTACGAGCTCGGTGCCGCGTTTGGTTGATCATTTAACTGCGAGAATTCCTAAGAAGTTTGCCCAAGTTGTGCACTCGGATACTTGTTCCCTGTAACTGCAAGTCTTGCGCCAGTTGCAACGGGGAATTTATAGCCGCAAATGTTTACCCTGCACACGGGGACGTGATTTATTTAACACTTTAAATGAGACAAAGTAAATTCATTATCCAATGGAACGAAAAGGGAAAACGCAGAACTTACATGTCTTATTTTTACGTTATTAGAAACACTTAGTGCAATGATGTTGCAGCTACGATATATGCGAATTACTACTACTACTTTTACATAGCCGCACACAAAGGTGCATAGGAGACTTAAGCCGGAATTATATAAAAGCCACGCCGCGTGGGTTTGGAATCGATTTCATACATTTAGTATGAAAATGATTATATTAGACATGTCCCGCGTGTCGCCGACCGATCGACCGATCGGCCTGGGATCGGTGGTGGGGGAAGCCTGACGACACGCGGCGTGGCGCTAATATAATTGCGGCTTTATTCCAAGATTTTTATATGATTTTTTAGTGAAAAATAACGTTATTACACGTAGGTTTTTTTAGTACAAAAATAATGAACAAACAGTGAGCTTAGATAAAATTTTACATTATATGATTCAGAAATTTTCAAGGTGAAATTTATCACATTTTAAGAATTTTTGAAGTTATACTTCTTTGCGCCCGTTAGACACTTTGGGGTGGGATGTTGGTCGAGAAACCGCGTCACGCTGATTTTTAAGAGAAAATGGCGCTTAAGAGAAAATGGCGCCACAGTCACTGATGCTTGTATCTGATACTTGTTTTGATACAAGTATCGATACTTTTATTTTATTTGTTTACTAAGTACATTGATCATTTTATTACTCGAAGGTAGGATGATCAGTCTTACGCTTCAGTACCAGTCCAAGGTATCCCACATGAAATATTAATATGAAAATAACACGTTTGTGAATAAATATTTTATTTTGACCCTCTACGGGAATCGAACCGGCGACCTCATGCACGGTAGCAAAATGCGCTACCATTGTGATACAAGACGGACATATGGAGCATATGGACTCGCACAATTCCCGAAAGATATATATTCTATTTGTAGAATGCCAAATTATTTTTCTTATTTTTTTTTAAATAATTATCATCACCATTACATAATTTCTTCCCATGTAGAGCATATGGATTTTTTTAAATTCCGAAATGGCGGGCGCACCTTTTTTTCATTAAATAATGTGGGGTATCGTTTAAAGGGTTTTTAAGGGCCCTGATTACGAATCCTGCGTTTATTTTTTATTCCAAGATGGCGGACATCACTTTTTTTCAAAAAATGATGTCGCATATCGTCTAAAGGGTTTTCAGGGGCCCTGATTTAGAATCTAGCGTTTATTTTTTATTCCAAGATGGCGGACACCACTTTTTTTCAAAAAATGATGTCGCATATCGTCTAAAGGGTTTTCAGGGGCCCTGATTTAGAATCTAGCGTTTATTTTTTATTCCAAGATGGCGGACACCACTTTTTTTCAAAAAATGATGTCGCATATCGTCTAAAGGGTTTTTCAGGGGCCCTGATTTATCTAGCGTTTATTTTTTATTAAATGGCGGACGCAACTTTTTTTCAAAATATGATGTCTCTGTTTTTATGGGCTCTGATTTCGAATATAGCGTTTATTTTTGGATCCAAGATGGCGGATGAAACTTTTTTTCATAAAATGATGTGGGGTATCATTTAAATGGTTTTCAGGGACCCTGATTTCGAATCTAGCGTTTATTTTTAAATACAAGATGGCGGACGCAACTTTTTTTCATAAAATGATGTTACGTATCGTTTAAATGGTTTCGGGGGCCCTGATTTCGAATATAGTGTTTATTTTCGGATCCAAGATGGCGTACGCAACTTTTTTTCATAAAATGATGTGGGGTATCATTCAAAGTGTATTTTGGGGCTCTGATTTCGAATCTAGCGATTATTTTTTAATCGAAGATGGTGGACGCCACTTTCTTTCATAAATTGATGTGGGGTATCGTTTTAATGGTTCTCGGGGGCTCTGATTTCGAATTTAGTGTTTATTTTCAGATCCAAGATGGCTGACGTACCTTATTTTCAAAAAATGATGTCGCATATCGTTTAAAGGGTTTTCAGGGGCCCTGATTTCGAATCTAGCGTTTATTTTCAGATCCAAGATGGCAGACGCAACTTTTGAAGTTATACTTCTTTGCGCCCGTTAGACACTTTGGGGTGGGATGTTGGTCGAGAAACCGCGTCACGCAGATTTTTAAGAGAAAATGGCACTTAAGAGAAAATGGCGCCACAGTCACTGATGCTTGTATCTGATACTTGTTTTGATACAAGTATCGATACTTTTATTGATAGAAGAAATAACTGATAATGATAATATAGGTGTATAAATATAATAATGAAGTCACGTATAATATATTGAATATAAATATATTGAATAATATATGAAAAATGTCTTATATTTCATTTATATATCCTGTCTGTTTGTGTGCGTGAGTGGGTGTATGAGAATGGCCAAAGAAGTATAACTTCCACCGTGTGGTCCGACGCACACCGATTTTTTGTATTTATGACTTGAATGAACTTCATTGGTCGTGAACTTGGATCGTAAAATTTTATTATTGTGGTTGGTTTCAGATTTGCTTTTATTTTGAAAAAAGAAAGCTTCGTGTCAAGTGAAAAAATCTGAACATGTTTAATAATATTAAACGTTATTGTTTTTGTATTTAAGTAATTGGAGAGTAATGGAGCTTTGTTTTCATGGCAAGTTTCTTAAAAAATGACATAACATTGACAAATTGATACCCACTAATCAATGTCCACTTGATAAATTGATCAAATAATATCCAAGTACACATTACTAACCCGTAATCCTCCATTGAGTAAAGTCTAAGAACTTGAAATCCACTTCGACGAAGATAAATTGATACATAGAAATATGTGGACGTTAAGAAGAACAATGATGACGATAAAAACTTCGAACACAACCAGATAAATTGGGTTTTAAACTGTCTATATTTTGAATATAATTATTTGTTTGGCATGCGTGTAAAAGAGATAATATAATAAACAGATAATAGACATAAAACCATAATTTATGCTCCAGTATTTTACAATACTATTTATATTTAACAGTTTACTTTAAATAAAAGGTTATAATGTATAATATAATGATTGTAAATATAACAATATAAAATAAATATTTAAATAATAGTATTATCATGATGATCATAATAATAATTTAAAATAATATTTGGTAACAATATTTATTTTCTAACATTTTCAAGCAATTTTTTTAGATTATCTACTGATATTTCTAAGTGAATTGCATTTTAATAAATAAAACAGCTTTTTCGTTAGACTGCAAACTAGGTATTTCTACCTCCCCGGATAATCCAGTCTTATTATAAATATGCTTTATAAACTGTAGGTAATAGCATTAAAAATAAGATTTTCCGTGTAGTAAAATCAATGAATTTTACTGTATCACAAAGCTCACTGAAGTAAATAAAACAAAAAAAATTTAACAAAATTTTGAATGTATACAAATACTTGTAGACAAATGACTGGATAATACCCATGCTGGGCATACCTACACTAATAAAGATGATTGCCAAAAAATGCTTAACAATCTTCTCAACAGATGACACCAGCATAGAAGATTTCGGTAATGCGGAACGACGTAGACGAGTTCAATATATATATGTTCCAAAATTTATCATATACTCGTATATGGTTATCAGATGATGGGCGGAATGGGGAATGTTGTAGTACATCAAGTGGCCACTTAACCCAGCCAATGACAGGTCATAAGCCCTGTAAACGCCTAGATAACCCACATTCGCTTCCAGAGTTTCTCTGTCTCTGTTGGGATATAAATAAAACAATATTTGCGCCAATCAGCGCCCTACGTAATTTCTCACGAAAACGGCGCTTTATAAGTCATCCGATTATTATTTTGAGTATACGAATTTTGTTGTACCTACCAATGGAATACCCTATGCGGCATTGAGTGCGGATAAGATAAAGAAGTAGTGGAAGTTCACTGCACTTGGTATACTAATGCAGAGCCCTATGCACCATTGGGTGCGGATAGGGGAGAGTGGTAGTAAGTACTTTGAGTATGCTGCATTCTCTCTAAATGTTAGTTTTCCATAATTCCGAAATGATAAGTATAACTCCATTTAGTGTCAGTATGTCTTCAATTTAGAATAATTTAGTCCTGAAGCGGTCGTAGAGATGCCGCAAATAAATTACTATTCATATTATGTGTAAATGTATGTAAATTATTTCCTCTTAGTGCTTGCCACTCTCCTATTTGCACTCTGTAAAAAGCATTCTTTACATTTCCATAATAAAGACGGAAATTAAAATCATTTTTCTTTTACGTAAAAATTATCTTACAATTTTGTTAAAACTACGATTTTTTGTGTCAAATTAGGAATCAAGTCAAAATTATGAAGAATATTTTGGTATTATAATAAACTTTTAGTTTATCAGATTTATTTTCAATATTTGGGACTCTATGCTGGAAAAGTCGCATGCAACGGAGAGTGATATTGTACCACAGATCCGAAATCAGAGTGATATTGTACCACAGATCCACAGCATAATATGGTCCCTGCGCTTCGATTCTGTAAATGTTTTTAAACTACTGCGCATACGATTTTGTACTGAATTCGTATGCGCAGAAGTGTCTAAAACCTTTAGAGAATCGCACCGCTGGAATAGAAAATGGCAGACGGTGATTATGACAGAACCTTAACGTATCAAGTCGTAACGTAACGTAACATACAAAGTCTAGAAGGTATATGGAATGTAAGGGTTTTTAAAACAACGTGTAACGGTCAATATTTGAAAATAATATACTTTGATACCATATTACAATACTTCATTAAATAATTGCTCTTAAAATACATCATTTTATCTCAATCTTCAAATGGTGCAGTGAAAAAGACAAAGGACTGACAAGAGAGAATAACTTTCCCGAAATGATAACCTCATAAATCTTTCATCCCTTATCACTGACATCCATATAAGTCGATATTCAGAGAAGGTGAATTTCAAGGGTTCACAGCCCCTAGAGATACACTAACTTAAACATATCCATAAAACTTAAAATGAGTTGTAGTGGGTTCATTCTACTCTTCGCTGTCGTAAATCGATCGCAAGTAAAAATATTATTGATATCCCAACAGAGACAGAGAAACTCTGAAAACGAATGTGGATTATCTAGCGTTTTCAGGGTTTATAACTGTCATTAGCTGGGTTAAGTGACCCCTTGATGTACAACAACATTCCCATTCCCCATTCCCCAGTCTTCTCAACAGAGGTCACCAGCATAGAAATTTTCTGTAAAGCGAAACGTCGAAGACGAGTTCAATATATATAATAGTTTCAAAAATTTGTCATATATATGGTTATCAGATGATGGGCAAAATGGGGAATGTTGTGGTACATTAAGTAGCCACTTAACCCAGCCAATGACAAGTCATAAACCCTGTTAACGCCTAGATAATCCACATTCGTTTCCAGAGTTTCTCTGTCTCTGTTGGGATATCAATATATCAGCCCAGCATGGGGATAATCCAGTAATTTGTCTACAAGTAATTGCATACATTCACAATGATGTTAACAAGTAAAAATAATTTAAGGTTTATCTCAATTCCATTCAGTTAATAAAGTACTTATGGTACCACTTTATAGTGGTCACTTTTTGTGGGGTGCACACAGAGAAATGAGGGAGTAGGGAGTAGTAGGAGGGGGATGAAGGCTAAAATGGTTCTCGTCGTTGTTCGGCAGCGTTCGGCGGAGGTCGGTAGATTTGCTTCGTCACGCGCGCGTCGCGGTATTACAGTATTACTTCCGCCACATACTCAATTATTTTGGAGGTTAAAATATTTTGTTGATCTACAATTGGCTGGATTTAGAGAAAGCTGTAAATCATCTGCAGCGGGCTGTATTAGAGAAACCCCATTTGGGTGTACGTGAACAGGTAGTTTATTCCACGATAGATGTGGTATGAACCTTGGCAGAGATTTTTACATGGCGCTGGCTGGGTGCCGCTCTCTGGGTAGGGTATTAGGTGAGATGATATCGCTCAGGTGGCGATTGGAAGAGAAGAGGCCGTGGCTGACAGCCGGCAGGAAGTATATCAGATTCTGGCTATCTCTACCAGTGGGTGTTGCCCGCTCATAGATAAACTCTAACAACTATAATAGACTAACCAAGTGTTTTGCCTTCCTTTATTGAAAAACGCTTTCATACCATTTGTTTTATTACAATTCTCCGAGGTGGATTATTTCATTAATATTTCAATAAAGAATTATTCACACTAAATCATCATCATCATCATACCATATCCGCTCCCTATGTGGAGCATATGGAATCCACACAAACTGCCTCCAGGCCAAGCGATCGGCCGATAGCTCCCGTGCATCCTCCCAAGTCAAGTCCACGTCCCGCAGCTCTGACGTAAACTGCCGACGAATTGTCAACAGTGGACGACCAGGACGCCGAGAACCTGATGCCTTGTAAAATAGGCAAGCATGGTTAAGGCTCTCGGGAGACGTACGTAGTATATGGCCTAGCCAGCTAAAAACGCCTTCACTAAATAATACTGTTAATTCTGTTTTTTGGAATTATCCGTGTTATGTTTTTTGTCCTTTTCGACGTTTCGGCCAGCGTTACAGGCGCAAGTATGTATGATTTAAAATGTGGTGTGTTTATGTTCTTGGAATTTGTACCGTGTTGCAGTCGACAGTAGGTTTTACATCATACATACTTCACCCTAAAGATTGCGCTTGCAACGGCGGCCGAAACGTCGTAGAGGACAAAAAACACAACACGTATAATCCGGGCTCGATTCCCAAAAAAAAAAATCAAAAGTGATTTTTCAGCCTGGGTGTTTGCGACGTTGTTCCCCTCTGTAAAATCTGTTAGAGGTAACAAAAAACAAATCAATAAATCAAATCCCAAAATACAAAACAAATAGAATCATCAACGACCGTGAAAATCTACGCACATATTTAATGCTGTAAATATTTCGACATGTTTTGATAACTAAAACGTATCGAGTGAATTACTAATGCTTTGTATAGATCGTATTCTGTTCATTTGTACATGATAATCAGTACAATTACTTAAGCCTAGTGTCTCTTTAATATTCGATTGTGATGTGGTTATTGGTTCTGCGGTTTAGGTTGTATCGAGAACGTACATTTTGACAGCATTCACAAATCATGATACAATCAGCAGTAGGATTGTTTGCAGTAAACCGACTGACAGATGTATTGATTTACACGTGATCACGTGAACATATATCTCATTGTTGGCCCATAGCCAAATTTATATAGACTCGTTATTAGGGGTATTACTTGAAAGTAAATTGTATGATTTACTATAAACCGGCTATTTGATTCTTGTTTTTAGTGCTTTCACACCTACATCATATAGGTACCAACCATAATGTTTAAAAACTGCATAATTATTTCTATATTTCTATCCATTTAAATTAATTTACGGTAAAATTCATCGCAAAACGACAAAAACAGGAAATTACTCAGTTTAAACATAGAGAAACTTATTGTAATTTAATATTTCAGTTCGACACGGGGTTATACCTGAAGCACTGAAATACAAACATTCCAAACTGTTAAAATATCTATGAACTAAAATAATAAATAAATAAATGAATTGTGTCTTAGACACTTCACTACAAATACACATTATCATATATCTATGTATTAAGTACCTACCTAGTAAGTATGTAAGGACAATATTATTTATTTTGCAAACTGCACAAACACGTTTCGGTAATGATTTGCTTTATAAATTAATTTAATTATGATAACTTTTTATCACGAGTCAATGTAGAATAACACGGTCAAACGCAAAAATACCAAAGCGATTTAATTTTATTTCGGTTCATATTTAATTTTAATGCTAACATGAGACACTATTTCAACACGTTAATATCATTTTCAAGTAAAGCTTCGAACAAAGATTCTTTCCCCTTTTCAATGAAGTAAAGTCTTATTTTACTCTATGTTACTAAAAAAACTTTAATAAGATTTTGAATAGACGATGCTAGTTAGTCGATGAACGTGTACAAAAAATGTAAACTATGTGTATAGGTAATAAATATACCTATTTACCTATAGAATGTAAAGAAAATGTGTACATATGTATATACTCGTAGGTACAGAATAGATTTTTTTCAGGGAGAATAGTGATTCCTAATCACCCTCTTAGGGGCTCTAATTGGATCTTTTGTTCAATAACACCCTCTAGTTAAACGAAGTTAATTACCAACAAAGGTCTGAAAAAAACCACCCCAATCGGTAAAAACCTTTTCGAATAGCGTTAATTCCACATCAAGTTTTCCCTGCAGCTTTTTCAATGGCCGACCGTGGGAAAAGGGAGCACAAAAATATAATGTGGTGTGGAAAGGGAACAGCATCCTGGCTGTAATGACCCTACTGCCAGCCTGTATCATAACCCTTTCTCGCGCGATGGCGGCCCTTATCGCCGAATAAAATGGGCCAGATTACAACGTCCGCGTAGAGAGGGTTAAATAACTTACACTGACGTGATTCAACAACACGTCCTCTTTTTGAAGGAAATGGTCATTTTGAAGTGCTGTTTTTCTGC
Source organism: Micrasema minimum (assembly GCA_022494985.1). Classification (NCBI taxonomy): domain Eukaryota; kingdom Metazoa; phylum Arthropoda; class Insecta; order Trichoptera; family Brachycentridae; genus Micrasema; species Micrasema minimum. The sequence goes on from JAGVSP010003989.1 coordinate 12,780, forward strand.
TATCAGAAAATGAATACAATTCATTTATTTTTTATGTTATCCTCTAGTACCCTGACAAAAATTGTTAAGATTAAAATTAAGAATAATGTCTCCTTCTAATCTAAATGGTGGAAAAAAAAATTTTTTTGCGAGGATTTAGGAATAATTTTCTTCTGAAGACAGAGTAGGCTGGATTCTATGGCTATTGGACACCTAAGAAAAATATTTTACAGAACAAAGTATTGTTGAAACTGTATTAACTCAATGATAACATTGTATGATAGGTGCACTAATGTTGAAATTAGAGCAGAATGCAAGGCTGAGATAAGCATTATCGACAAAATTAAGAAAGGTCTTTTACGTTGGTTCGGTCATGTAGAGCGAATGGATGATGAAAGAACGGCTAAAAAAATATATGATACGACTGTGCCTGGATGTAGAAGTCGAGGAAGGCCGAGAAAGACGTGGCATGATCAAGTAAAACAAGTGCTTGAAAGTGGGCATGTAAGAAGTCGGAATAATCGACGTGCGTGCATGAGGAGATGTATGAATGTGGAGGAAGCAAGAGAAGTGTGTCAGGACAGAGTGGTGTGGCGTTCTATCCTCTCTGCCTACCCCTTCGGGGAAATGGCGTGATGGTTAGTTAGTTAGTTAGTTATAACATTGAAGGTATTTTTTTAGGGAGAAAATTAATGAAAAAATAAAACCCAATCGTAATTAGTAAAATACTTTTTTTGTAAACAAATTCGCAATCTTCAGTAATCGCATACATTTTCATTTTCCCTTGCATTGTAGGCTGTTTCTTAATTTATCAAAGAAATATAGACGAATACTGATGGTTTCAAGCCTTCCACGTAGTTTATGCACGGTCCAAATCTTGAAAAAGTTCCGAATTATGTAGGAATTTTTTAAAATTAACTACCCTAGTATCAAGGGCTAACAAGATCAAGTTTGAGATTCGCTTTCAAATAAAATGTCATTAATTTTGTAATATTGCCATTGAAATAAAACAAAATTTTGAATGCATTTACTTAAAGAAAAAACTCACTAAAAAGTACCTACATATTTCTGGTAAAAGTGAATTCTTTTAGTAGGCTTGTTTTTGAAATTCTAATTTAGGGTGTCCAATTATTATTATAGAAACAAGTAATTATTTACCGGTTTTATATATAAATATATCATTGCATTACATAAAAAGCATATGGGTATATCTAATTACTACTACTACTTTCTCTAATCCGCACCCAAGGGTGCATAGGGCACTGCATTGGTACACCAAGTGCAGTGTATCTTGATCATTTTTATTACATGAAGGTAAGATGATCAGTCTTACGCTTCAGTACCAGTCTAAGGTATCACACATGAAATATTAATATGAAAATCTTCTGTAAATAAATATTTCATGTTGACCTTACGGGAATCGAACCCGCGACCTCATGCACGGTAGCCAAATGCGCTACCACTATGCTACGAGGCCGACTCCTCGTATACCTAATTACAAGATAATTAATATAAATTTTTATCCGAGGAGTAAGACCCGTAAAGTAATAATTCTTCTTTCCATCAGAGAATAATCATTATGAATAAATGTCCAAATACAAATTATTTTAAAATGACAGATAACAAATTATCGAAAAGTACAGACGGGTCATAAACTATTTTTGTTACAAAAATGTGTTATTCCAATATTCTGGATGACAAAGACAGGCTTCTCAGTCAAGTATAAAAGATTTGTCTGTAAAAATGTAAGGAAAGTGAGATTGAGATAAATTCGTAATGACAGTGGAGTAGAGAGATAGAGAACATACATACATAAAATATATTAATATTACAATAAATATATATAATATAGAATGTAAGTAGGCTTATCATTACGGAAATATGATTTTTCTTCATTATTTTATCCATGATTTATTACGAAGGAAATGAGAAAAAATGCCGCGTAAAAACTCATCTTGAGATGTATTTTGTGAATCCCAAAAATTGAGAAAAATGAAGTATTTACGAAACTTTTTTACCAATTGTATTCCCTTTGAGCACATTGGGTTGTTATTGGTTATTTGGAAAAAAACGATATTGCGTCTTTGCTTTTTGCATTTCAATTATACTGATTTTTCATTACTTACTTCGAAAAAAAAACTGATCTAATAGGTATTCTGACCGAATAAACTTGTTAAATGCTTATATTATAATAATGTTTATGTTTTATAATACTTAAAGCAAACTAGATTTTGGTAATAATATATTTTTTTACGGGCCATACTATCGTGACAATTGTTTTGCATTGTTAGGGCATTATCAACCTGTTTAAAATAAAATTATAAGATATGGAGTGCAAAAATAAAATAATAATAGAACCAACATTTAGTTTTAAACCCAATATTATCATAATAAACTCAAAAATAAGTTTATACTTACCTTAGCAAAAGTAATGTATTTAATTCAAATTAAACATCTAATTTATCTGGGCACAGTTCTTCAAAACATCTACATCTATGTATATTATGTATCACTGGCGTGACGCGTATATATGACAGTAATACGTAAATGTTCAAATAGATTTTACCGACAACCGTCAATAATTAAAACAAAATATTGGTTTTACCTATAGAACAAATAACTATGCCAAGAAAACAAAGTAATACGCGTCTCAGCATCGATACATATAGATGTAGATATCTTTATGATCTGTGCCCTGATTTGACGTCACAAAGAACGCTGTAGGAGTACAGTGGCTGCCGGTGGATGGACACCGAGGTAAAAAAACTTAACTTAATTTTTATCCCCCAGGTTGCGGACCACTGGTCTAAATACCCGCCAAGCTCTAACGGACACGTGTCGGCGATGTTCACTTGCTGCACTGGATATTATTAGAGAAGGGGTGGTAAACTGGACCATCACGGACCCGCATTACACGTGGGGTTAACTTTGTCTAAACTCTAAACTGAAAACCACCTCCCGTCCCCGTGAAGAGAGGGAAAGACAACCTGATCTTTCAAGCGGAAGGAAACTTGAATGGTGTGTAAGTGTGAAGGCAGTCGATTCCAGGTAGAGGGTCTAGCCGCTGCATGAGCACGATCGCCAAACTTGGTGTTTGGACGGGATTCACAAAGTTTTCCTCTGGCTGAATCGAGTGCAGATCTTAGAGTTGACTGTCTGGGGTTTCTGTTCTCCGCAATGCAAAGGTCTGATAGATATGTAGAGGTCATCTTATGTACCGATTTAAATACAGTCCAGCAGAGCTTAAACTAAATTCTCTCTGGACATATAAGCCTGTGCAAAACTCAGAGAGATGTTGTGAGATTTTAATACCCCCGTAATAAGCCTTGCTGTTGCATTAAATACGGACTGTAGTTTATCCGTTTGGTATTTCGGAATGTTGGCATAAAATTCCATAGCAGTAATTGCGATAGGCGTTCAAAGCCTTAGTGGCGTCATTGTAATATTTTTGCGGATGGATTTAATCTGTCTTAGGTGGAAAAAGCCAGCACTAATAGTTTTATTGACCTGAGTTTGCAGAGACAAATCTGAATCTATATGAACACCAAGCAGTGTAACCAATGATCAATGAGGTATTTTCGTCGCTGTTAAAAGAATTTCAGTTTTGGAATGATTGAGTTCGGAATGATCCAGTTAGTAACAGCCTGGATGCAATCAGAAACTTTAGTCTAGTTACCTATACCAAAGAAATCTTGTTGGGAATAAAACCCGAGGCCTCATGTACATATGTCGGATATCGGTCAAATATGCTAATTACTTCACAGGAGGCGAACAAATTTATAAAGGTAAATATATTAACTTGGCATTAACACATAGTAATTTATGCGATACCTTTCAAAGATCCATAAATTTATTACACCTTTCCCGTTAATTCAATGTCACTATTTTAATCCTAATATCGGTAAGCCGTGTGATTTATGTTCGCCAAAACTGAATACTTTAACATTTTCAGAAAGCGGCTTTATCCTCGGATCAATACTTAAAACTTTTCCATAAATCTTTTGGTTTCATTTGCTCTTATTGTTGGCAGAACGTTTGACAGACGGATTTGTGGGAGAATTCTCAAGTATCAAATCCGGAAACAGACGAACTCTACAAAACTTTAGAATGATATTTGATATTTAAATAAAGTTCTCAAGTTCCATTTCGTTAAAATGCCGCTTCATCATCCTAAAGGAGTGAACAATGGAACAACAATTTTGCCTAATTCATGAAATAAAAAGACGTTTCACTTTCAAACTTAATATTTTATACAGAATAACTCACATCATGACAAAATTCCAAATAAATAAAGATGGAGATTAAATTCCCATGGGATTGTATTTTAAATTGTATCTACAGTGAATCTTCCGCAGGCAATTCAGTATCCACAGTATATTGTCAAATGAGGCTACTATTTTCAAGTTACGGGGAGAAACTTTACAGTCTCCATGCAGTTGGCCAATACTAAAGGAAGAAAGCTCTCAACTCGTAAAGGAGGTGGTAAAAGGAAAATTGAAGCAATGAGAATTTGGCTCTCGTTACATGTTGAGAATTTCTTATCCGGACCGAATGACCAACAAAGTAGTTTGTACTCCAGTAGGGAAAACTTCCAAACTATTTTATTAGTTTGTACGGTACAAAAAGCGCACATATTATACACGGTGTAACAAAACTCTTAGCACAACCCGAAAACTAGTGAATTTACAGCATATCTGGAGTCGAATGTGTGATATGACTTTTTAATCTTAGCTAAAAAAATGATTTTTTCTTCTCATAGAAGTATGGCAGATAAAGTAAAATTGCAAAAATCCTTCTTAAAATGCTGTTTTTTTATTTTGTTTTCTTCACGGGTAGTATTAATTTGACTAAATAAATAATATTTGATAAACATTTGCAAAATTTTTTCGAAAAAAAAAATTCTCAAAAAACGACTCCAAATATGATGTAGATTCACTGGTTTCCCGCTTGTACATCGGTTTTTGTTACATCATGTATTAGTTGTATTGCAGTATCCATATAATTTTATTTAAACTTCTCATTTGAGAAATACTATGTTGATAGTTGTGAGATTTCTTTTTATTATAATAATTTATCGGTACTGTGCCATGTAGTGTAAATTCTCAATAAAAAGTTTAAAATACTCATACAACGACATTTTTTTATATATTAAATCTTCATGATATCTAGGATGCTACTTTGTGGTACATTCATACACGAAAAGTAGTTTTACAAAAGTTAAAAAGCTTTTAATGGTTCACAGAGCAAGTACGTAAGTGTGTTTGTTACCACTAGATTTATGATCTATAAATATTTTACTATGGATCTAACTTTTTATTTCTCTATTTAGCTCAGATTTTGGTTACATTACGCGGAAAAGCCATAAAAATATCTCAACTATCAAAAATAATAATGATTTATTGTTACGACTGCTAAGTGCAGCATATTTTTTCATAGCTACTGTTCGTAATGTGATAAAAAATGTTTACTACCCAATTTTATCGCAATTGTGTTTGAATCTACCTGAGTATGCATACTTTATTTGCTTTAAGTGTCAAACCTCCGTGAAACAAAGGTAAAAATGCCGTGTTGCCAGTTTTACGACGTCCGCGTTCACTGGCAACACTGTAACATATTACCGAAATGCTTGGTAACGACAGGCTATTGTCAAAGTGACTGCACTGCTATGCTTAGCTTAAGCAAGTTCAAACACATATTTCTGTTCCCCTCACCCCCGCACTAAGCCCTGAGAGAGAAAAAGGGATGGAAACTTTAAATTCTTAACCTTTTCCTCAACGGGAATTGTGAAAAATCGACCAGTAAAGTGGAGTGACCTAGGGAAGGGTTTAACCTTTGGTTTGCTTGATTTTTTCTAAAAATAAGAGAATAATTTTCTACTGAGTTTTACGCTATACATATAGAGCTTTGATTTGGTGTACCATTTGTCAAAAAAACAAATTAAAAACAGTGCCAATTTGTAAAAAAAGGAAAGATTAGTAACCCCTAAAAAAGGGGAAATCCATTAGGTAGGGAATATTAAAATTTTTTTTTTGTTTTAAACAAATGGGAAATACAACATTTAAACCCAAATCTCCCCAATTGATAAAAAAAAGTCTTTTTTTAAAAAAAATTCGATTAAATTTAAAGAGATTTTAAAAAAAAAAAACATTTTCCCAAAAAATTTTGCGTTTAAAGACATTTTAACAAAGAAAGTAAATCAATTTTAGCAAAAAAATTTTCGGAAAAGAACAAATTCATATAAACAAAAAAATAAATTTTTTAATTATTTTTAAATTTTTTGGGGTTTTA
>JAGVSP010003990.1:0-53377 GCA_022494985.1 Micrasema minimum
ATAAAAAAATAAAGGTTAATAATTATAAATTAGAGGAAAAATGCGCGGTTTCACGTGTTTTCACTTAAATTTTCGTCCGAAGATTGTAATGTCACCTTGCCCATCTATAGGAGCCCTTGGATAATACGCGCTATATTATTTTAACGCCCCATATCGAAATTCCCTGAAATAATTCCAACTGATGCTACGTTTTGACAAAAAGATTTGTTTTTTGTCATCTTGTCAGCAATCGGCAACATCTCCGGGTCCGGTGCGGTTGCGGGAGGGTGCTGGGTGGGGGAGGGGGAGGGTGCAGGTTGACCAAATTATTTTCACAGTAAATCCAGAGTGTGCTATCATCAGCATATTCCGGGCACCATTCTGGGCCCTGGTCCACCCCCTCCGCCCGCCTCCGCCCCCGCCCGCCGAGGAAAGCCTATATCAAGTTTATTGGCATAGCTGACTTCTCGCTCACCGGTAACTGGTAGCCTCACTCACTCCACATGTGTTACTGCTTAACATCACAGATTTACAAAACTATTACAGTTTTCAATTTCTCATTGGTTATGGTTTCAGTAGTCGGCTCTCAATTTCAATTATCTCGCGAAAAAGAAATTGTTTGGGGACAAAACTTTCTCGATAGATAATCAATCATCTAAGGTTTTAGATTGCAATAAAGACAATTTAATAAATGGGTTTTTATAAATATAATAGTGTTGCTATTTTACTAATGATTTTCGTGATTTCGAATTTTTATGGGAGTTGGTTTCTGATAAATATTTTAATTTGCTATTTTACGCTAAACAAATAATTATGTTGTGGTGATAACTAATATTTATATCCAATGACACCTTAAAATAAATTACGATACACAAAGTGCGTAAAACGAGACTTAGAAAATCACACTTTGAAAGATTTGAAAAATATTCAATATTTTTTTTTTTTCCGAGTATTATTATTACTGTAGCGAAATCGTCTTAAAAGAAAGGCAATCATGTATAAAATCAACTGTCTCTCCATTTATATCGTTAACGCTTAAGTTTTAAATTTGATTGATTTTGATGACTAATCACTAATTAGAAATCGGGGATTATTAAGGGCTTTCATGTTTTCCGTAACAATTTATTCAAGATACAAAAAAAGTTATATATTTTCTGTTAATTTCATTTTCACACATGAATAATATTTATACGTTAAACATTTGAGATAAAATATATTAAATAAATAGCTATTTAATAATATATTTTTATGCCAGGGGTGAGCTTTTGTATTCATTCTTTTTATTATTTGAAGTTTTTTTAACACTTTTGATAACATATTTCTAATAATGTTAATTTGATGTACATAGGAATCATAGGAATGAAGAGTAAAACTGTAAGCTTAGCGATTTTATTATTAAAATTAAAAATGAAATCTACGTAATCTTATGATATTTGCAATTTCAATAACGGCTATTTTCAATGGCGACTAATGACAAATCTTTTGTCTGGAGGTAATGTTAATAGTTAATATGGGCTGCCTGGAGCGGGAGAAGGAAGGAAGATGGTCTCGTGGAGATGTCTGAAGTTGGCCAAAGTTGTAGTAAGTTACAGTGCAGTGTTGTACTTCACACGACCGACGTTACCACTACTTTGCTAGGAACTCGGTGAGAGTGTAGAGCCAACATAATAATGAGGGACATCCCGTTGGACGCTCCTCTCACCTTGTGTGGAGGTTATCCCGTTTCCGGTTGATTTCCCGCCAACACAATCTGCGCGTTCCGGAAACATGCCGCCATTATGTGTCGCCCTCCTATTTGGACTATTTTGTGCCCGACGCGACGTGGGATAGAAATAAATTCCTAATTCATTTACACTGGCCGCAGATTTTACTCCAATTTCAATTTACTCTCAAATATAGAAGTTGGAAAACTGACATTTTTGGGGATATGAATGGGGTTGAAATTGTTCATCTTATGATTATAAATATGGTTTGCAACACCACGGTGTTGTGGTGAGCGCGTTGAGCATTGTGCATGAGGTTGCTGGTTCATTATCAGTGTGGTAAATATAAAATATTTAACAACATTTTGAATGTGTACAAATAATTGTAGAAAAATTACTGGATTATACCCATGCTGGGCTGATATCAGATATTATTGATATCCTAACAGAGACAGAGAAACTCTGGAAGTGAATGTGGGTTATCTAGGCGTTTACAGGGCTTATGACCTGTCATTGGCTGGGTTAAGTGGCCACTTGATATACTACAACATTTCTCATTCCGCCCATCACCTGATAACCATATATCTAGAAAAAAAAAATTAAACAATATTATGTGTGCGTTTATTAGAGTTAACTCAGTTTATTTCTGGGCGCGTCACCCTTATATGAAAAGTTCTCTGTGCAGGAATACCTATCCTTACGAAAACGTAATAAAACTAGTGCCTTACATTATATCATTATATTCACATTTTAAACTGAGTACTTACTTAATTTTCCGTAATAGAATAAAAACTAATAACGTAAATACGACTGTGTGACGAGGGGTGGGGTGGGGGTGGGGGGGGGGGAGGGAAATGGTGACAAAAAGAAACAAATCTCTGGAGTATAATAATCCCACTTCCCTTTCCGGGGTAATATTGGAGTAGCCCGGTAACTAAATATGCATGAAGGAAATCCCAATAAAGAGGCCTACAGCGACTAAGGTCTTTATATCCGGCCAATAAACGTCGATACTAGTCTCTCTTAATACTGAATTTACTTAGCTGGGAAATAAATACAATTATGATAATGGTTAGTGGCATTTAAGCGTAAAATACAACGCGTATATTTACATATATTCCATATATTTTTAAATAAAAAAATAAATCTTATGATATTTGCACATTTTTCAATTTGTAAATACTATTTCTAATAAAGCCTAAGCGGCTTGTCCATGAAAATAGGTATCGAGTCGTGTCGAAATGGGGATTCGAACCGATGATCTCTGAACTCAGAGACCGCGATGCTACCCTTGTGTACCCACAACGTGTAGCAATTTTTTTTTCAGAATAGACACTTAAAGCCTTTGTTTTAAAAGATAATAAACAAAAAAAAATCATGTAAAAAGTAGAAAGAATATTCAAATAACGATTGAATAATCCAAATATTAATGTGATCAAAATTACATGCTCCATTTTTGATGTGCATGGTGCAATGTACACTTATAAAATTTAAAATGTATTATGCATACTATTATTTATTTTCACGGAATTTTAAGGAAATAAACGTTATATAAAGTGTAAATTTAATATGAATCCATGACCCGTAACGATTTTTGTAATAAATTAATATAGGTAGGTAGGTACCTAACCTAGTGTCTACATTATTTTTTACTATATTTTACATTACACAATAGAGAAGCAGTGAGACACTTTCACAATGTAAACAAATTATCCCAGACGAGAGTCTTTGACTACAGATTTTTGATAGATCACACCTAAATATAACTACATAAGAGTTCATAGGCGTGGATTTAACGATCTTAAATGTTGGTCTCTTTAATTTTCCGACTAATGAGTTACAGCTAGATGTTTATTGTATATTCTTTGATGTTACCATACAATTTCTATTAAAGGGTACAACAATAAATCAGGAATTATCTTCTTCGAAACTTGTTATAATAATAATGATAATAGTGTTTATTCCAGTAAGCAGTGTAGTGCAATACTTATTTAGCCATAGCATTGGTAGAATACCCTAATACATATATATTTCATAACTTAACTATCTTCATTAATACTACATAAAAATTATAAAACTAAAAATAAGAGTTCTATTTTATGTATATGAAAAAAAAATGCTAGATCACTGTGTGTTTGGACACACATATCATTACAATCCAATGCTTGCCAATACATGATCCAAGTCCCATCTGTGTGGCAATTGCTGTTTGTTGATGAGGTTGGAGCTTTTCATACAGCCTCTCCCGAAAGCCTGCAACTCGTGGGCTCATAGCCCATCCAAGTGTGGTAATGCCGTGCTGTGGCAAAACATACCACTATCAGCGCTAACAAGTGACGGTAAATTCATCAGGGTTCTAAGTACCCAGTGTTGTAGCATACCTCATGTGCCTCGCGTTTACCACGGTATATATATGAACCATATGCTCACTGCCATAATGCTGCGTACACAGTACTGAAGTAATCGCTGTTTTATACCTGCTCAGAAGCAGTGAGTCAAAGCGGCGCGCTAACCATATTCGATCGTGTGCAATGAGCACGATACTGGCGCTTTATATCCTCGTCATCGCCAAAAAATACTTCTGGTTTCTTGATTAGAGGGCAACTTCGTCAATTAATTACGCCCCGTCTCGCGTCGTTTCCAAAGCGTTAATTTGTGTAAACCAACAATCACACATTACCTTGTTATTTTTTTTGTAATATGACGATTATGGCGAGTGAAAAAACTTAATTCAGATTTCAAATTAAAAAATCATTATCCGGCTTTTTTTAAAGAAATTCTACATGAAGTAAGGGTCAGTAATAGGATATTCCCGCATTCGAACCAGACTCTTGGACTGTCCCACTCCCAGCTGTCGCTTTCATCTTTTTGCCGCAATGGGTTGTCCTGTGGCCGAGGCTTCATCGTCCCTGAGCCGTGAGCATTGATAGTGAGTTTAGACCAAGTATTAATATAGCAGCTGCTGGCCTTGCTCGACAATCCGCTGCCGTTCTCATCCGGGCTTGGGACCGGTAACAGCAGAGCTAATTAAATAAGTATGAATAATATTTTTATATGAATAATGATATATAATACAGATTATTATTATGAACAAACCAGATTTGAATAAAGCTATCGATTATTTTCTTTAACCCTTAAAGTATTAAGCACGATAAGCAGAGCTCACGTCATAAAATGTTGCATGTTGCAAGTGATAGTATCGCTACATCGCATCGCATCTCATAATACCGCCAGATATTAAATCTCTAAAGTTTTACGGGGATATAAGAATCAGGGGACGTCGCTATCAGTCAAGTTTAACATAATATATTACATCATAATATCGATCATTTTACTATTGCGTCTAGTAACCTGTCATATAGATGAACTTACGTACCCTACGAGTATACGAAATGTTCCATCAGAAGTGGAAGACTATTTGCAACACAAGTCTGTAAATGTGAACCCAAACGTGTAAAAATTATATAATTATGAGTAATAGGTAGCTATACTCTTGACACAAAAATGCAAAATATTTTGCAAATAAATCTTGGCGAGGATGGGGTATTTGCATGGTAAAATACCATCTCAGTCAACCTTATTGAAATGAGTTTATAATGTATTGCATGAAATAAAAAGATGGTACATACGTAATGCAGGTTGTTTTATTTAACAAAGAAACTTAAAACCAATGTACACGTTATAAATTTAAAGCAATGATTGAGGAATTGATCACGAGATGTTCTGGAGTGTGTCGGAAGCGGCCGGCGGCAGCGGGGAGCCCAAGAGGAAGTGAAGTCTCTAGCTAGGCGCCTACCGGCGCCAACGTTAAGTTCCTAGTTTCCCGGCTAATCGAGATATGGGGTTTGCCATATACCTCCCCCCCAGCCTCTGCGGTACCAGAGGAGGTCTGTCCGTCCACAGTCCAGTTCATCTGGTGATGTACAGTAGCAGTGTTGCATGTCCCCTATAATCAAAGTACAAAAGTCTGTAATATTTGAGTAAGAGGTACGTGGATGATAGGAATGATGTTATTATATTTATGCTGTTCATAGGGTATGAGAAGGTTTAACTATGAATATATTTAACGCGAGGGGATGTAACTTAACTTGGCAAAGTGGAGCCTTGTAGTAATCCGGAAATCTCACGGTTCTACCAGATCTCTGTTGTTGATCTAACCATTTCTCCTTCTCTGCTCTCGGCGCTGTTTGAGTAGTTGGTGTACCATCAAGGTTGGTGGTGCTGTCCTCTTACTGCGCTGAATGCAGGTTTTACCCCTGTCTATTGACAACGGTTTTTTTTGGGTGTCTTCATTTTTATCATAAATTTTTTATCAGGTCTCTGGACAAGACTTTGAATGGGCCATCGTAGGGTGGATTGCCAGCGGTCTCTTGTACCCGTCCGATTCTCACAAAGACGTGCGTGCATGTTTTTGAGGTCTTTGTGAATGAATGTGTTTTGCGTACTTTTGTGGGTAGTACTGGTGTGTTTTATGCGTTGAAAGAAACTCTGCAGCTTTCTCAGGTAGTTTTCAGGCTCGTCTGGCGTTGACTTGATGAAGAAATCGTATGGCATTGCGTAGCGTGGTGCATATGTGAGTTCAGCATGGTGAGATGGTTTGTTTCATCTCTAATTGCATTTCTCAGACCAAGTAGTATTATGGGGGGGTAGAGCTTTCTGTCCACTGACTTTCGGGATGTGCCATTATAGCTGCCTTCAATGTTCTATGCCAGCGTTCTACTATTCCGTTTGACTTGTGGGTGGTATGCTGTCGTACGGATGTGGTTGAAGCCCGATGCGTTTTGTTAGATTTTTGAAGAGTAGCGATTCGAATTGACGGTCCCTTGGTCGGTATTATTGCATCTGGTACTCCGAAACGGGAAATCCAATGTTTCCATGAGCGCACGAATGGCCACTGTCTCCGCTGTCATATCCTTGAGTGGGATTGCCTCTGGCCATTTGGTGAATCGGTCGATGATTGAGAGTAGGGTATTGGTAGTCGTCTTGACGGTGGCAAGGGTCCTACTAGATCGATGGTTAATGTGCCCGAAATCTCTTCTCAGGGAGGTGGATAACATTTGAAGTGGACTCTTTGTAATCTTTTGTGACTGTTTACCTTCTGACACGTCCGCGCAAGATTTACAAACATTTTTACGTCCTTATCTACATGAGCCAAATGAAGAGCTTTTTACCATAGCTACGTGTGTTTTTTGCATGCACCTGGGTGAATAATGTTGTGGACGGTTTTCTATTATATCCCTTCTCATACTTTTGGGGATGAATGGTCTGATTCTTCCCGTGCTGATAACACACCAGATATCTTGTGAACATTCTGGTATCGTAGTTGCTTCATTTCCAGCCCAGTAGGGGTTTCTTTTATGTGTTTGAAGGTCTGGGCATTCCTGTTGGAGAGTTGTGATTTTATTATAGTCAATGTTAGCTGTTACGTTCACCGTCTCGATCCTTGACAGTGCGTCGGCGACAACGTTCTCTTCGCCCGTATGTTGCTGTATGTCGTTTGTGAATTGGCTGATGAAGTCGAGTTTGCGTCTCTCTTGTCTGGGTGATGACGACTGATGCCTTTGTTGGAGCGCGAAGGTGATGGGTTCTTTTGTGAATCTGTATAAATTTGTACAATTTTACTACCTTCTATATTCTTCTGAAGTGCCTGATGGACTCGTAAATCGCTGTTTAACTCTCTGTCATAAGTAGAGTATCTTTGTCTGTGCACGTTTGAACTTTCTTGAGAAGTACGCTAGCGGTTTCCATGAGCCACCTTTCCACTGTCAACAAAAAGCGCTAGCTCCCATGGCAATATCCGATGGCGTCCGACCATGATAGCGATTTTGGCGTCTGAATCTTGATGAGCTTAGTAAAGTTTCCTTCATTAGTGAATCTTTGCAGTCATGAAAAGCTTGAGTCAAGGTTTCCGTCCACTTGATGGGTCTGTTGTCATTTTGGTATAACCCGAGATTTCTTTGAATAGGAGGTGTTGCGCTTTTTATCGCATTGGAATGAATCGTCGGTAGAAATTGAATCATTCCGAGGAATTTTCTGCGAAGAACTTTGGCTTTTTTTCTGGTTTCTTGTAATCTTGAAACAGGCCGAATGGTGTTATTATAGCCGTCTTTGGGATGTCGTTTGTTTCAATTGGAATTTGGTGGTATGCCCTAGTTAGGTCAATTGATGAGAATATTTTTGCGCTATTTAACTTGTGCGCGAAGTCGTATATCTGAGGGATAGGATATTTGTCCGGTATTGTTTGTGCATTGAGCCGTCTGTAATCTCCGCATGGTCGCCACTCCCCGTTGGGTTTTTTTACCATATGTAATGGGCTGGACCAATTGCTCTTGGATGGGCGGCATACGCCTTGCTCGATCATAAAGTTAAATTCTTTTTTTGCCACCTCGAGCTGCGCCGGTGCGAGTCTTCTAGCTCGAGCTGTTGTCGGTTGTCCTTTTGTCTCGATAAAATGTGTTACGTTGTGTCGAGTCGTCCCAGTGGGTTTGATGTTGGCTCTTGTGATGGCAGGAAATTTGCTGAGGATGTTGTGATAAGCATCATTTGCGTTTATTGTTGATATTCCGCTTGACGGTGTTGTTGTCGGAATCCCTTGGATTGTTAGCTTTGTAGTGTTATCCACTAATTGCCTCTTTCTCAGGTTGACTGTAATGTTGAAATGATGGAGGAAATCGGCCCCTAATATGGGTTTTGAAACGTCTGCGATAATGAATCTCCATTGAAATCTGCGGCGTAATCCAAGGTTTAATTCAACGATTGTCGATTCGAAGCTTTGATCACTGTCCCATTGGCTGCGTACAATGTTGCATCTGCAGTTTTGCGTTGAATGGTTCTATTTTTTAAGTATGTTCGACTTAGGAATGACGGAGATCTCAGCGCCCGTGTCCACGAGCAGTTTGAGTCCTGTTACGTTATCCGTTACGAAGAGGCGGTGAATACTATCGGAAGAGTCGCAAGCCTCTACTGTGTCTCCCGATTTTCGTTTCCCTGTGCCGTTCGTTTGTATGCGCAGGGCTGTTGACACTTCCTGGCCCTATTACCAAATCTTCCGTGGAAATAACAATATGGACTATCCGGTTGACGTTCTGGGGACCTTGATGGCGAACGATATGATGGTGAACGGTGTCTGGTGTTGTATCTGTTGCCGGATCGCGACCTCGGATATCTGAGCTGCTCACTACCGTTATTAAATTTCAGTGCTTGTATCTCAGTTGTAAGGTTTTTAATTTGTCTCTGTAATGTTGCTATTGCTTCTACAACATCGTTGGAGTCTGTCAGGTTTTGTCTATTTCGACCTCCAATTGAGTATAATTCCGGACCGGCACAAGTCTCTACTATCTTGTCGGCTGTTGTGGCTAATGCGGTTAGGTCTGTCTCTGTTAGAGCTGATATAATAGCCTGAGCTTGTTGGGGTAGTCGTTGTGTCCAGAGTGTTTTTATTATAGCATTGTCGCTTAGCGTCGGTCCAGCGAGTTCCTTCATGTATCGGAGGAGTTCGCTTGGTTTCCTGTCCCCCAGTTGAATTCCCGTTAATAATTTTGTGAGTCTTTTTTCTTCTGAGTCTTGCAGGCGAGTAATCAGTGAGTCCTTTAATTTGTCATACATTTGGTTGCTGGGTGGTTGAGTGACTATGTCGCTGACTACACGTAGGGTCTCTGGGTCCATTGCTGCGACTACGGTGAAGTACTTTGTGCTGTCTTTCGTTATTCCAGTGGTGGCGAATTGAGCCTCGGCCTGGACAAACCAGAGGGTTATGTTGTCTCTCCAACATGTTGGTAATCTGATTTGGACCCTTTGTATTTCCTGGAAACTCACATCTTCAGTCGCGTTCTTCTTTACCGGATCCATTTTTTCTTGTTGTCTTGTTGTTAGTAGATTAGTATATTATGTTAATCAATGGTAGGTACTCGTTATTGAATGAAAGAAGGGTGCAACTGTTGGGATAAAGAGTTAATGTTAAGTTATGAAATGTTTGCAAAGCCTTATTACGAACAAATAATTAGGCGTCTTTGATTACAGGTTAGGAAATAAGGCAAAAAGTAAAGGTTTGTTCTATCGAAATAAAAAGAGAAAATTAAATGATGATGGATGAAATACTGTTGATGAGACGCTAAGTAGGCTGATGATTGACTCTAAGTTTGACAAGTGATAAATGGGGACTACTCACCTGGATTCCCGCTGCCGCGTCCCGTGTCGTATATTAATTTTGTTAGTATTAATATTTGTTTATGTTGTAGGAACCTATTGTTCGTAACCCTGTGATAGGCCCGGAATGCTAAAACGTTTTAAAACGAAAAAAGTATTCGAGGTTATGCAATATGTCACAAATATTATAGTTTTTTACCGTTATGCTAAGTTGGCATATTTAGCCGTGATGGTAGTCATTCGCGTAACTTTGATCACGGCGTGGAATGTGACATGTGATATTAATTTGTGTGAAAGTTGGTGTACCTACTTTTTTTTATTTTTAAATTTGAGATTTTATTTGGTAGCCTGCTAGGGTTGTTTAAATTGTTGTTTCTATCACTTTATAAAAGTATTTTAAGTTTTAAGCGCGTTATGGAGGTACCCACACACATTAAGGTGTCAATATGCTATCCGCGTGTTTTACATGCCGTTTTCGGAAAACGGTCAAATTAAAAACGAACGAAGAAATTTTGTACTGATGCGCGGATGTAACAAGAAATTATTAACAATTTTAAAGTTTTAAAAAGTGTGTGGTATATACTGAAAATGCAACAATACTTTTGTAATCATGAGAATTTCTCGCGGAAAAGCTTACTTGCGGGATTTTACGAGGGAAAAAATGAGTTTACGTTAGCGTGTTTTAGATTGAAATCACGTCGGGGTCACCACTGTGGCGAGATGGTATTTGGATGGTAAAATACCATCTCGTCAACTTTATTGAATGAGTTTAAGTATTGCATTAAATAAAAGATGTTACTTACGTATGCAGGTTGTTTTATTTAACAAAGGTAACTTAAACTATGTACACGTTATATTTAAAGCAATGATTGAGGAATTGATCACGAGATGTTCTGGAGTGTGTCGGAAGCGGCCGGCGGCAGCGGGAGCCCAAGAGGAAGTGAAGTCTCTAGCTAGGCGCCTACCGGCGCCAACGTTAAGTTCCTAGTTCCCGGCTATCGAGATATGGGGTTGCCATAAATCAATTAAACTAAGATCTATACAGAAAGCGAGCACAGAAACATTTACTTCGATCATTGTGTAAAGATGTTTCGATGGGAGCCATAAATCCTCAGGATTGCCCCGAGGGGAGGGCAGAATCTTACTTTAGTATAGGGAGTATGCAGATTCGGGAGATTTATGCATCGCGTTCACCTGTTTCTGGGTGACTGCCGACTGCTGCGTGCCACGTGTGCCGGGGCCCTCTAGGCCTCCCGCGCCCCACAGGGGCCCCAAATAGCTAATGTTTGCATTTTTTGCAGCTTTTAGCTGATTTCTAGCAAGATTTCTGCTCCCAATAATAATATGGTCGGTCGATGTTTGACAATTGGGTTTCTTTCCGATTTTTTATTTTTTATTAAAAAAATGATTGAAAAATTACAATATCAAGGGAATTTTTTAAATTTTTTTACGATGTCATGTGATTTTTTTCGCGCGGTTTGAAATAGCGCTTTTTCAAATCGCTCGCAAAATCCTCCATTTAGCGCGCATGCGGTGTGACGTCATCGCAATATAGGCGCTCACTACTTCCGTAGCTACGGAATGAATTTCACGCCTTCCACGGTAGACGGGTATGACGTCATTAGCCAATAACGGGCGTTAAAAGTCACTCGTAATTTCGTGTTTTTAAAACATACATTTATAAATGAAAACATTTTTTTTTATCATTGTGTTTTATATCGTTGGAATTGTTAAAATATACTTTAAATATTTATAACGTTTTCAAGGATATTCATGTTATCGGGAAGAACCCTATTGATTGCTATCTGAATATGATTTAGTAAATTCACTATTGGCGACCAAATATAAAAATTATGTAAAGATAAAAACATTGTAGCTTGTGCAGGTCACAATAGTGGATACGGACTGGAGGAAAACGATATGTAGATAATTACGAAGTATTAATGACTCGAAGAGAAGAATGGTGTGAAGAGAGACTTTGGCTGCTCCAAATCAGTCGCCACGATTAAATTCACAGAAGAAGACTGGTAAAAATAAAAGGGAAATTGAGATAAACTTTATTCTTCCTCGAATGATTTATTCTTATTTGAATTCAAAGAACACACAAAAAACGTATACTTAAGTTATCTTGACACGAGTTGTTACACATGACATGGGTTTTTTCAATATGCGCGTGGAGTGCCAATTTTACGAGGCATCAGGTTCTCGGCGTCCTGCTCGTCCACTGTTGACAATTCGTCGGAAGTTTGCGTCAGAGTTGCGGGACGTAGACCTGACTTGGGAGGATGCACGGGAGCTGGCGGCCGATCGCTTGGCTTGGAGGCAGTTTGTGGAATCCATATGGTATGATGATATCAATATAATAATACTAATAATAATATAAATTTATTCCAAGCCTAGATGTGTCTAGAAGTAAGTCCGTTTGATGAGGTTCCCACCCAATTTAATACTGTACCTGGGAAACAGAAGGCTATAAGTCGTATTCGTAATTTATATTGGCTCCGTTAAATCTGTTCTCTCTCACTCTGGCGGCGTTGCGGGGGTGGGGGAGGGGGGTATTTATTAAACTGAAAGTTTGGCTATAAAGAGCAGAAAGAAGATAGTGAAGGGGTTCCTTATTTTTCTCAGGAGCGAATGTAATTAAATTCCACCTTGCAGAGTAATTCCTGGGAGGGGAGGACTATAGATAAGGGGGGGAGGTAAGGAGCACCGCTCTCCCGTGTCACTACAAAACACTGTATCTTGAGATACAACCTTTTGTGGTAATAACGATAAATCGATATTACTGGTGTTTCTTTACTGTGCGTATTTTTGAATTTTTTTTAAAGTTTCTGATTCGCGCTTGTAAATACATAAGTAAACTACTACTTCTCCTAACCGCACCCAGTGGTGCATAGGGCACTGCATTGGCACACCGAGTGCAGTGTATATTGATCATTTTATTACATGAAGGTAAGTAAACGTAAAAATAGGGTAAAAAAATAGTTTAGGCGTGTTTTGACTAAATGCTGTTTTATAAATATTGAGTTTTGTTTACGATATATCTATTTTAGAAAGAATTGTATTCTGACAACACAGTGTTTCTAGTTTTAAGCCGTACTTTATAAGTAAATGGAATTTTTTAGGTTATTAAGTTTATACATCTGATGACCATATTACCAACTATTAACCCCCTTAGACTACAGCGGAAGCGGATAGATCGATAAAGTTAAAAAACATAAAACCCGTTTTACTCAACTCAGTCGTTTTAGAGTTACAGTATTTTGTCGTTACAGGACAGCGCCTGCTGCAATCCACAACTCGGATATTAAATATTCAAGATACTCTTAAAAACGAGCAAAGAAATAATAGTTAGCTCTAATAGTTATAAAACGCTTGCAATTTTATTTACAAAAAGTTTTTTATAAACAGCACTTTTCAAACATAAAAACTTCAAATACAAATAACTATGAAAGGTACAGGCTATGAGATATTACATTCAGCCGTATGAGAAAAGTGTTTATTATAACCGATTAAATAAAAATAATACATTGTGTAAGAAAACTCGTCGTACAACCCGAAAACTGGTGAATCTACATCGTGTTTGGAGACGATTGTGTAATATGACTTTTTAATCAGAGCTTAAATTTTTTTTTATTCTCACAAAAATTTTCATAAGTATGGCAGATAATGCTTCAATTCTTATTATGGTAAGATAATCAGTCTTACGCTTCAGTACAGTTTTAATAAATAAGTAAAAAGCTTTCGTTTCATTGAAATGATGAAAAAGCTAATAATGTTAGCAGAGTAATAAAAATATAATCTGCGGTTCATGATGTAAATAATGAAATAAGCCTATCTACTCGTCTTGGAAGAATCACTATAATAATATTACTACTCTTAGTTCAGTAAGAAGTCCGTTTCGTTCAATTTCAGAATCATTCGAGTCGGACAAATAATGCAGTTGGAGTCAGTCACGTGGTAACATTACAGTCCCATGGAACAAAATTACTTTCTTTGGCGGTGCAAGGTGCAATATGATGCAACTTACTGTCATAGCACATATATATATGTATCCTTGGTATTAAATACTATGCAGGTATAAGTTGTATACTACAAACCATAATCTACAGACCTTTTCCTCCCGCCCGACTTCTCCTACGCCACACGGAATTCTCATAAACTTTAAATAACCTCATAAAAGTTAACCCGGTTTGATTAGAATGAGAATATGTTGGTAAATAATTTATTGATACCAAAAATTAGGTCAGATATGTAATAATTCACCTTATAATGTGCTGCTTATAATTATCGATCAATAAAAATAGCTGTTCATAATGGAGTTCTGGTACCAACCCTTATGTATGGTAGTGAAGCGTGGTGTTGGAAAAAGAAGGAAGAAAGTAGATCGAATGCAGTTGAACGATCTCTCGGGCGAATGTGTGGTAAGACTATGTATGATAGGTGTACAAATGTCGAAATTAGAATTAGAGTACAAGGCTGAGATAAGCATTATCGACAAAATTAAGAAAAGACTTTTACGATGGTTCGGTCATGTAGAGCGAATGGATGACGAAAGAACGGCTAAAAAATATATGATGCCACTGTGCCTGGACGTAGAAATCGAGGAAGGCCGAGAAAGACATGGCATGATCAAGTAAAACAAGTGCTTGAAAGTGGGCAGTCGGAATAATCAACGTGCGTGCATGAGAAGATGTATGAATGTGGAGGAAGCAAGAGAAGTGTGCCAGGACAGAGTGGTGTGACGTTCTATCCTCTCTGCCTACCCCTTCGGAGAAATGGCGTGATGGTTAGTTAATTAGTTAAATAGCTAATTTTGTTGGAAATGCTGGATTTAGAGTTTGACTCCTATTTAACAAATTAAATTCTTTTACAGTACATACCTAGCATGTCGGGGCATGGAAATAAATAATAAACAAAGTAAACTAAATGATAAAACGTTAGTGTTTTGCAATATTGAATTAGAGATGTTGTAATAAAATAATAATGACAAGAAATAAATTGTAGAAGTAAATATAGCGTAAAGGAGTATTTACAGTTCAGTAATGTAGGATGTAGGAATAAAGTATACACGTGAAGTTAGCTCCTAATTCAGCACTAAATCAGTGAGAGAAATTGTCCTGAAAAGTTTTGCACATTTGCGACTCAACGGGACGGTTTGCAAATATTGTACTGAGACTAACTTTATACTCATTAAAAATACCTTTTATTTATTTGTTTTCTAAGTACTTCAACACGGCGAGAGGTCCAATAATTATGCCTGTATAGTAGATGGCAACATCGCGGAACTTCAGGCATGATAAAAATAATTATTGTGCAATGTTGCATCTAA
This sequence comes from Micrasema minimum, assembly GCA_022494985.1. NCBI lineage: Eukaryota > Metazoa > Arthropoda > Insecta > Trichoptera > Brachycentridae > Micrasema > Micrasema minimum. Next base: position 15,160 of record JAGVSP010003990.1, read on the forward strand.
AGCTGTCCCGTGAATTGCCTAGAGGCCCTAGAGTAATCTATTAAATGCATCGGCGCCCTGATAAATGCACCGGGAGACACCAAGAACAAGTGTAGATGCGTTTCTCAGGCTCCTTGTTTGGTAATGTTTACGCCTGAGAATTCATAGTCGGCGATAATTTGAAGTTAATTTAATTTAAAAGTATGGGAATAAAATTAAAATTTATATTTCTTCAAAGTTCTGGCAAAAAAAAACTGTCAGCAAGAGAGGAATATTTTAGGAAAATATAATTTTTATACATTTTTATACTGCAAGTACCTACTATAAGTATAGAATACGGTACACAGGTGAGTTTATTGCTTTGAAGCAGTGCCTTCCTGTAGGCATAACTAACATATATGTAAGCAATTGTTAAAGAGAAATGATCAAAGAAAATTGTCATAAAAGCTAGAATTTTGAATAATTTTATTTTGACCGTCGAAAATCCGTTCGCAGTCTGCTTAAGATAATGCACAGGAGCTGTAACGCCACCTCACTGTTTATTTGTTCATTATGTAGCATTAAATATTTATTATTCATTTCTATTACATCAAATCTCTCAACTTTCTGAAGGATTATGAAGCAACGATTATCATAAATATCTAAGAAGTAGTTTAGGGATTTCATATTATCCTCTACACAGAGAGCGATAGTAGCCTCTGTAAGACCAACTCTTCAAGTACATGATGTTAAATACCACTTTGAACATAAACAAAATATTGTGACAACATTTTGGGTGTGTTCAAATACTTGTACACAAATCTGGATTCATCCCAAGACGGTAATAGATATATGTTTCATTTGATATCCCCACAGAGATGAGGTAGAATTTTTTTTAAATTCTGGAATATGGATATTCGAGCGTTTACAGGGCTAATGACCTGTCATTGGCTGGGTTAAGTGGCTACTTTATGTACTACAACATTCACGCTCGAATATCCATATTCCAGAATTTGAAAAAATTCTACCTCATCTTTGTAGGAATATAAAATGAAAATATTGCGAGTTAGAATGCTTCAGTCTGGATTCTTTATGGACAGACCTCATATATAAAATAGGTGTTCGGTGAATATCGGTAGCTTGTCGTAGCTGCATTATTCATCTCACAGCGGGTGGCGCATCAAAATCCGCGCGTAAATTCAGTCCCCTACCCCCACCCCACCCCACCCTCCCGGCTCCACACTGCGACCGCATTTTTGCATCAGTACAAGTGCATCGAAACAGAAATAAAGGGATGGAAATACAATGAAACCATGTCCACCTTGATAACATACATTAATTGGTACAGCAAGCACTCTCTTACAGATTACCTACCATTTTAAATTGTGTTTGCTTGGTACCACAGAAGAGGGAGTAGCTACATACTTTCAGTAGACAAGTTGTGTACTTTGACTTTAATGTTTTACCCTTTTTTTAAACATTAAATATATTTTTTTAACAACATTTTGAATGTGTACAAATAATTGTAGACAAATTACTGGATAATACCCATGCTGGGCTAATATCAGATATTTTTGATATCCCAACAGAGACAGAGAAACTCTGGAAAAGGATATGGATTATCTAGGCGTTTACAGGGCTTATGACCTGTCATTGGCTGGGTTAAGTGGCCACTTGATGTATTGCAACATTCTACATTCCGCCAATCATTTGATAACCATATATGACAAATTTTTGAAACTTGTACATGTATACAGGGTTATTTTTTAGTCAGTTTAACAAAAAAAAACCCTGAATTCAGTATCGTTAATAGAACCCATTTCAATAAAAAAACATGTACTTTTTATTTTCATGATTTATTATTTTTATTCCTATAATTTTTACAAATAACGCTCACACCAATTTACAGCTGGTTGAGCTGGACGAGGGGAGGGAGTGCGCGCGGTGGGGGTGCGCACGGCCGTACGCGGGCGGACGGTGACCAAGTCTTTACCATTTCTGAGGAATTATTTGGGTGCGCTTTTCTTTTTTTTTATTTGAGAAAGGACATGTTTTTTTATTGAAATGGGTTCTATTAACGATACTGAATTCAGGGTTTTTTTTTGTTAACTGACTAAAAAATAACCCTGTATATTGAACTCTACAAGTATTTGTACACATTAAAAATGTTGCTAAAAAGATTTACTGGTTAATTTTTATTTTTATTTACTTTATATTTAAATAGCAAATAAAAATTGGAGAGACATCTTCAGGCGTCTTCTAGTATCTAAGTAATTAAGTTCGGATGAGTCTTACCTACACCAATAAAGATTGAATGCCAAAAATACTTAACAATCTTCTCAACAGATGTCACCAGTGAGAAATTCACTTGTAATGTGATATTACGAACGCGAGTTCAATATATTCAAGTTTCAAAAATTTGTCATATATGGTTATCAGATGATGGGCGGAATGGGGAATGTTGTAGTACATAAAGTGGCCACTTAACCCAGCCAATGGCAGGTCATAAGCCCTGTAAACGTCAGATAATCGTGTTTATCTTCAAATTTACAGATTGAAATATGTGGAAATACATATAAAAAATTATCATTATATGAGAATCATAGATACATTATTCTTATCATAATATGTATTTAATTATAAATGTTAATAATTTGGTATTATTTCTATCCATATTAATGATACAAAGCAAATCAGTAAAAAAAGAGATAAATGAAATGAGGAAAATTTTCTTAAACGAACAGAATGTCACGTGGTGTCCTTGTATTTCCACCCATAGAGAAATAGTAACTAACTATGTAGGCACCTGCACCCCCACGTGTGGGTGGCCGCCCCCCCCACCCCCCCCCCCCACCACCCGCCGCTCACATGCGCCAATTGTTTATCATTTATCATAAAATGGACCATTGCAGTCCAGAGTATTGGGAACCTACCCATGGAATATTGGAGTCATGAGTCGTGAATATTAGATGCGATCAAGTATTTCTGCGTGTAATATATTAGGTATACCCTTAGAGTAATGACACGCAGGCTATAGAGGGGCCCTAACGGTCAAAAACCATTATATGATTGTCAAACACGAAGTTGGCTATAGTTTGCAGAAAAACAAATGCCAATGTTTTACAAATGCCTAATGCGGCCTTGGCATATCGACAGTAATCAACTGTCACTATCAACAGTAAACATACTTTAATTTACAAATTGATCACCTAAATTAAGAAAAACTGGTAAATAATGTAAATATGTTGATAAAAGGAAAGTTTTTATACAAATAATACCCATGTTAGGACAATATATGCCAAAATCAATGTAAATCAAAATAATTATTTATCGAAATCAATTACCTGTGAAATGTGACTCCTTTAACACCTTTGACACTCTTACTGCTACAACCAAGAATACTACAATTTACCATTGCCGTTTTTGATGATTAAAATCAGGAAGTATCCACGTTATTTACTAGCAAAGCGACGAAAGTGACCGTTACGCGTCTGTTGTCAAACAAATAATAATGGCCGCCAGCAGAGTAAAGTTGTCGCTAACCAAAAATTTGCAACGCTTTTGCTCTATGGGAAACGGCGAAAGGGCCTCTCTATAGCCTGCGCGTCATTACTCTAAGGGTATACCTAATAATAGTTCAATTATTGCACGAAACGTTTCACGCTAAGAGATTTAACATTCAATCTATTTATATTTTCCCAATTTTTGTAGATGTATAATATTTCTATATTGGTAGGTATAGGTAGAAATGGAGTTGGAGCATGGAGTTGGAAAAAAAAGGACAAAAGTAGACTGAATGCTGTTGAAATGCGATCTCTCAGGCGAATGTGTGGAAAAAACCATGTATGACAGGTGCCCTAATGTCGAAATTAGAAGCAGAATGCAAGGCTGAAATAAGCATTATCGATAAAATTAAGAAAGGTCTTCTGCGATGGTTCGGTCGTGTGGAGCGAATGAATGATGAAAGAACGGCTAGAATGATTTAAGATGCGAGTGTGTCTGGTAGTACAAGTCGAAGAAGGCCGAGAAAGACATGGCATGATCAAGTACAACAAGTACTTAAAAGTGGTCATGTGAAAAGTCGGAAAATCGACGTGCGTGCATGAGAAGATGTATGAATGTGGAGGAAGCAAAGGAAGTGTACCAGGACAGAGTGGTGTGGCGTTCTATTGTCTTTGCCTACCCCTTCGGGGAAATGGCGTGATGGTTAGTTAGTTAGTAAGGAGAAATTATTTTGAACTGAATATACAGCTAAAGATGGACACTGCAGTGTGCTCCGAAACGCCCACAAACACGGCATAATGACCTAGAAAAGCATTATCTGCATCCTGAGGTAAGTAAAGATCTACGAACGTAAATTACTTGAAGTTATCCAGTTTTTGTTTTAATAAACAAAATAATTCATAAATTATTTTAACCCCCTCCTTGACTTTTTAAAAACATTAGTCATTGGTATTACTATATGAAATGTCAAACTTCTTCCCACTCTTAATAAAAATGTACACAATTTTTATAAATGGGGAACATGCTGCAATTGGTACAGTAATTATTCATTACATTACATTTGTTTATGTTTGTTGTAAATATTAGAAAAATTAACGACAATTTACATACCAAGTGTCAGTTCTGCAATATGTCAGTGTAAAGATGACTAAATGAATAGCCAGAGAAATGTTCAGCGCTGGAACTGAAAAGTAATAATCTTCCGGCAGCGGTCGGTGGGCGGGGGTGGATCGGCGGGCGGCAGGTCGGTAGGGCGCGGGCGGGAGGGCAGGAGGGCGGGCCGCCCAGCGCCACATCGCACATCGCAGATCGCAGATAGCCGCCGGCCGAAACAATGACCGGCCATTTAATCATCTGTCAGGAAGGGAATGCTCCGACCAACACAATCCATCACAACTCTTGGATTTACCTGCATCACTCACTGTGTATTTTACTAATTACTACTCACAGAAAAATCATAAAATACCATTTGGCTGAAAAATTGTTTTTTTTTTCCAGGTTTTAAGTCAGGAATTTTGAGAAGATACTGTAAAACAGTAAACTAAAAATATAAAATATATAAATGATTTTGGACTTCAAATGCATTACGATGCGATGGTCGAAAGGAAAAGTTACCAAGCGACATAATATTATGTACAAAGTGAAATAATTTATCATAATTGTAACATTTTCATTGTGTCGTTTGGTAACATTTTCCTTTCAACCGTCGCGCGTCGCGTCTATTAGTTATATTCACATGAGTGGTTGAGTGGATAAAAATAAAGCAATTTTTTCTTTCGGACTTACTCCACCGAACATAGTATTTTCCCCGAAGTAAAAGTACAAACTCCTTCATAATCGCCTCTCAGGTATGATTCCACCAAGTCATCCCATCCCGTCTCCAAACGGTTCCACAAGTTAGTTTAAAACAAAACAATTCGTATTGAGATTCCTTCCTTTCTGTGGTACTAGCTACAGTGGCAGTGGCCAGCCACATACAGTAGGTACTTACTACAGAATACAGTAAGGCCCGTGTCAGCCAGGGGACGTGACGGCTTTATAGATTACTCCCCACTTCTCACTACCCCGACCGAACTTCACACAACGATATATTGTTATTCCGAACTTTGTATAATCTTTACAATAGAAATAACTTTACAAAGTACAAACTTTTAATTTTCATTTCGCAGAACCGAGTCATAAAATGAAGTTAGTCACGAATCGTTAAACGTATAAAAAATTCCCGATCTGCCGTCACAATGCCCATCAAAATTACTTTAAAAACGTCGTAAATTCAGCGTAAGCCAGATTGAGAACGGAGAATTTATCATAAATTTAAATGAATGAATAATTTACCTATTTGCCTACAACGGGAACGCTTAGATCTCCGAGCCCCTTAAATGTTCCTAAATAAAAAGTCTTTATTATAAAATATTTATGAGCTGGTGCCATTGCGTTTGGTTTGTTTTTTAATCAGATGTTCTTTATACTACCCCATTAGAATAAATACGTTGTATTACTTTACGATTACGTTAAATAAATTCATATATAATTGTTTTCTAGTGTACGCTAGGATGTCAATACATATTATTGTAGTCGATTCCTTCAGAAGTAATTTACCTACGATCTGTCTTTGAGGAATTATAATGAAAATTCTTAGTGGATATCTAATCTTGTTTGTTCAACCAGTTCAAATTTTATTACATACCTATGTGTGGTGTTTAAATTTAAATCCGAGAAATATTTGTTTCACATTTTAAATATTTTTAGAAAGCTTTTTCATTTGCTTTTACATAAACAGTGTTTTCAAATAAGTGGTTATTTAAAAACATTGATTTTTGCAATATTTAAACAAAACATTCAACGGATAATTCGTTCCAGCTTAATACAATATGAAATATAATATTTTGTATTAGCTGGAACGAATGATCTATTAAAATATTTTGTTTGATATTAAAAATATCTTAATATGAACCCTGAGGTGTGTACTAATAAGAGTGAAAATATAACGAAAACGTTTTCCCGAAATTCGATGATTACATTGAAAGCGATAAAAACATTCGCCCGTGAAAATTCAAAGAGAAATTTAAATATTTGATCTAGATAGGGAGATGCCATCTTAGTTTTTATCATTCCCGCCACCATTTTTCTTCGGGACAAATTGTCTCCGAGGCTTAACTATTTATGGATGTTGGAAATTAATGTCCCCCGTATCAGGGGGTAGTGGTAGGGAGTACGGAGTACGGAGTGCGGGGAGCAGGTACGTACTCCGATGTGCCGGATATCCGGATAACTAGGATACTAATCAGGTTTGTGTTGCACCTCGGAATAGACGCAACTAGAAAATAGAAAGAAACATTTTTATTATTCCTGTGGATTGAAAAAAGACTTTTAGAAAATGGTGTCAGCACTCTGGTGTAAAAAGTAAAAGAATATTATTGTTTTTAATAAATTTCTGTTTCGAAACTAAATCTACATAAATAAATCTGCGTGGTGAAAAATAAAAAATATAGTTTCTAAGTACCTAACCTAACCTAACCTAACCTAACCTAACCTAACCTAACCTTGATGAGGGCAATGTGTTGCCGAAACTAATTGCAAAAAAGCTCCAAATATAAATAAATATTTCATATGTTATCACATAACTAGGTACCTCGGCTAGGACTAAGGCGTAAGACTGATCATCTTGCCTTCATGTAAAAATGATTGAAATACATTGCACCAGGTACCTACACTAATGCAGTGTCCAATTCACCATCTGGTGCGGACAAGGTGTAGTAATAGTAGTAGTAGTAATACTATAATAACTGCAACTATTCTACATTCTACTATATTCGCAGTTTGGGACATGGAAACTATAAACACACTGTTCATATTGTATGATAAATTTAATACAAATATATACATATCTACTAAACATATTTTACCTCAAATCAACTCGTTTAAAATATAATTCTTTTTTCTATGGCTGAATATGTAGAAAAACTGTAAATGAATAATAATAATCATTAAAGCATTTTATTAAGTAAATAGTTGAAATAAATTTTCTACCACAACACATAATTCTTTATCACTGGTCTATGGTTCGATTCCAACGCAACCACGACATGTTGCTCGATCACAGATCAGTACCGACTCGGTAATAAGCGACGTGATAACGATTTCTTACCCATGGATGTTTAACGTTATCGCGATCACAATGGAACACGCGTTAAAAGTTATCGATCGGGATTATTAAACGAGCGCATACTAGTCGCGAGCCATTTCCCGAGATATATCTTATTCGCACAAATCTTCATTCAATCTTTATTATAATTTAGCCGGTTTTCGGCAAGCCAATATTGAGAAAAGCAGTCGAAATAATAAAAAATCCGATTTGACCTTTTGACATAAGGCCGCGATATATAGCCTAGTTCGGCTCCGCTCGGCTCCGCTCGGCTCAGATCGTCAATGCTCGCGGTATTAAACGTTATGTCATTGGGATCGCTCAAATCGTTAGCGTTAGCACGTGAATAGCACGCTTTTAACTACGTCGATAGTTATCTGTGCTTGAGCTAATGGCATTATCTTGTATATGTATAGGAGCGGTAGGTACAATCTCGAAGGAATAATTAATAAATATATATAAGTACAATCCACGTATTTGTGTATGTGATTTCTTTAGATTAAAGTACCTCCCCCCCCAATCCCCGCTAAGTGCATCCCTCTCCGCCTCTCCCACCCGGTAGTAAATCAACCTCCGCGAAATCTTCCCCGGAAAAGAGTGGATAGTCGATAGTGCAATATTTAGTGTCTGCACATTCAACCAACAACCGTATAGATATGTATTGACAACTTGCTGGTAGCAAGAAGTAGTAACCATCTGTAGAAAAATACGTCAGTGGGTGAACTTAGTAGACTGTTGCCCCTGTGACATTTGGGCAGATAGTGACAGGGAACCGTCCGTCATATCCCCTTAGCATCTGATACAAAGATAAGCTCCATGTAAGGTTTGAGATTGCATTAAAGACACTTCAGTAAATTGTGGTTTTCATATCCAAGGACACCTTACATTAACAAGGAATCCCTGGTTTCACGTGAAAATACACGAACAGTATTATAACTTGTCTTTGCATTAAGATACTTCAGTAAATTGGTTTTCATATCCAAGGACACCTTACATTAACAAGGAAGGAATCCCTGGTTTCACGTGAAAATACACGAACAGTATTATAACTTGTCTTTGCATTAAGATACTTCAGTAAATTGGTTTTCATATCCAAGGACACCTTACATTAACAAGGAATCCCTGGTTTCACGTGAAAATACACGAACAGTATTATAACTTGTCTTTGCATTAAGATACTTCAGTAAATTGGTTTTCATATCCAAGGACACCTTACATTAACAAGGAATCCCTGGTTTCACGTGAAAATACACGAACAGTATTATAACTTGTCTTTGCATTAAGATACTTCAGTAAATTGGTTTTCATATCCAAGGACACCTTACATTAACAAGGAATCCCTGGTTTCACGTGAAAATACACGAACAGTATTATAACTTGTCTTTGCATTAAGATACTTCAGTAAATTGGTTTTCATATCCAAGGACACCTTACATTAACAAGGAATCCCTGGTTTCACGTGAAAATACACGAACAGTATTATAACTTGTCTTTGCATTAAGATACTTCAGTAAATTGGTTTTCATATCCAAGGACACCTTACATTAACAAGGAATCCCTGGTTTCACGTGAAAATACACGAACAGTATTATAACTTGTCTTTGCATTAAGATACTTCAGTAAATTGGTTTTCATATCCAAGGACACCTTACATTAACAAGGAATCCCTGGTTTCACGTGAAAATACACGAACAGTATTATAACTTGTCTTTGCATTAAGATAGGGGAGGGCGGGTAGAAGTGAACCATGCGTAGAAGTGAACCATCTATCACCATGCTTTGAACGTATGGTCCATGTTTCCAAATTTCGTCAAAAGAGGGCCTATATGCAAGCGCTCTTCCAACATTTCAGTTGCCGGCCGGCTATCTTCGCTTGTGGTTATGTTGTAGGTATTACCATAGTTGCGACTTACAAAAGTAAATATTTGCGTTTTTATACTGAACCCTTTTCTCGATCCGTGAAGAGTATTTTGATTGTGATTTTATTTTTAAGGTAAGAAATATTTTATTATATTCACTTTTAAGTCAAATTTACAAAAAAAAATTACTTCTAAAACCTCAAATTATATTTTGTTTATTTTTTATACCACCCGGGTAGAAGTGAACCATTAAAGGATGGGTAGAAGTGAACCATGGCTCACTTCTACCCGTTCTGTTCGGTTGATGATTTGTTACAATATTTAAACAGTTGCGACACTTTATTTCAGATGCCTCGTGTTTATAAACGCGAAACTGAAATTAAGGGGCATTAAAAAATGTCGCCAAGGTAACGAGTGCGGAAAGAAGAACGCTTGTGACCTATTGTACGATTATTAGTGCTGCCGGTCAATCTTTTCCACCGGCGATGGTCTTTCCGAGAGTCAACTTTTAAATAGCACATGCTGATGGGAGCACCAACTGGGGCATTGGGCAAAATTTGTTTTCTAAGGAAGAAGGGGGATATTTTTATACTTCCTGATGTGCCTGATATCTCAACAGTGCATTACAAAGATGTTCGTATGATATTACCACCCTCCGCAGTTTTATGGCACTACGAAAAAAAGACATTGCCATTATAAGTTCGCTGTTCAGTTTTCGTGTCTTAATTTACGTTGATTTAAAAAAAGTTTAAAACTGTTTTAAAATTTACATACATTTATTTAACCGACTACTTGATAAAAAATAAAATAAAAACTCCTGTATTTTTATTTGTTTATATATTCCAAAAACATTATCTGGTTCACACATTCAATGGTTCACCTCTACCCACCTGCTGGTTCACTTCTACCCGTGCATGGGTAGAAGTGAACCAATGTACCCCATGTCGTTAGTGGGTCTGGAGCAGCCAAACCATAAGGAATTGGAAACTCTCTATTTTTTCCAGTGATCTACACAAATGTACCTTTGCACACTTAAAATTTCAGTAATTTTATATACCATACATATCGAGAAAAAAAAAAAGAAAAGAAAAAAAGTGGTTCAATTCTACCCGTCTTCCCCTACTTCAGTAAATTGGTTTTCATATCCAATGACACCTTACATTAACAAGGAATCCTGGTTTCACGTGAAAATACACTAACAGTATTATAACTTGTCTTTGCATTAAGATACTTCAGTAAAATTGGTTTTCATATCCAAGGACACCACTTACATTTAACAAGGAATCCCTGGTTTCACACGTGAAAATACACGAACAGTATTATAACTTGTCTTTGCATTAAGATACTTCAGTAAATTGGTTTTCATATCCAAGGACACCTTACATTAACAAGGAATCCCTGGTTTCACGTGAAAATACACGAACAGTATTATAACTTGTCTTTGCATTAAGATACTTCAGTAAATTGGTTTTCATATCCAAGGACACCTTACATTAAAAAGGAATCCCAGGGTTTCACGTGAAAATACACGAACAGTATTATAACTTGTCTTTGCATTAAGATACTTCAGTATGTAAATTGGGTTTTCATATCCAAGGACACCCTTCACAATTAACAAGTAATCCCTGGTTTATCACGTGAAAATACACGAACAGTATTAAACTTGTCTTTGCATTAAAGATACTACAGTAAATTGGTTTTCATATATATTATAACTACCTTGTCGTTTAGCATTAATATACTTCAGTAAAATTAGTTTTCATATCCCAAGTGACACCTTACAATTAACCAAGGAATCCTGGTTTCACGTGAAAATAACCACTAACACTAACAGTATTATAACTTTGTCTTGCATTAAGATACTTCAGTAAATTGGGGATTTCATATCCAAGGACACCTTATACTTTAACAAGTAATCCCTTGTTCACGTGTAAAATACACTAACAGAATTATTAACATGGTCTTTGCATAAAAGATACTTCAGTAAATTGTTTTTACATATCCAAGGACAACCATACATTAACAAGAATACCTGTTTTTCACGTGAAAATACAACTAACATTATATTAAAACTTGTCTTTGCATTAAGATACCTTCAGAAAATTGAGTTTTATCAAATCCAAGACACAACCTTAACCAATAACAAGGTCATCCCTGTTTATCACTAGTAAAATACCTAACATTAATATAACTTAGTCTTTTATTTGCAATAAGAAACTTCAGTAAATTGGTATTCAATATCCAGGACACCTTAACCTTACCAAGATCCCTGGTTTCACGTGAAAATACCACGAACAGTATTATACAACTTGTCTTTGCATTAAGATACTTCAGTAAATTGGATTTCAATATCCCATTGGACAATACCTTACTTAACAGGAATCCTGGTTTCACAGTGAAAAGTACACGAACAGATTATAATAACTTGTTTTGCATTAAGATACTTCAGTAAATTGGTATTCAAATCCAAGACACTTACATTAACAAAGAATCCCTGGTTTCACGTGAAAATACAACAACATATTAAACTAGTACTTTGAGCAATAAGATACTTCACAGTAAATTGGGTTTTCATATCCAGGACACCTATACATTAACAAGGAATCCCTGTTTCACGTGAAATACACGAACAGTATTAAACTTGTCTTGCATTAAGATCTTCATTATATTGTTTTCATATCCAAGGCAACCTTACATTAAACAAGGAATCCCTGGTTTCACGTGAAAATATACGAACTGATTATAACATGGTGTTTGAAAGTGTAAAAAACGAGACGCCCACATCGCTTCGGGAGATTTGAAATATTCAATATTTGAGGGTATAAAAAGCAAAACTAGAAATCTCCACTAAAATCGGAGAATGGCTTATTTTAAATATTTTATAAACGTCATTCCGTGAAAAAGATGTTTTTGTTAATCAGTTTAAAGTTTGGTACACAGTTGATTAGAAATTCATACATAAATCTACTACTACTAGAACTAATTTCCCCTTTCCCAACCAATGGTTCATTAGGGCAAACTGCATTGAATTAACCAAAGTAAGATTCCAAAATCACTCGCATTCGAGTGGAGGTTGTTAATTAAAAGAAAAAAAAAAGTAGGATTATTATTTTACGAATTTTTTGGCCCCAAGAAGAAGGTTTTAATAAACTAACTAACTAACCATCACGCCATTTCCCCGTAGGGGTAGGCAGAGAGGATAGAACGCCATACCATCTGTCAGGACATAGGTTCCCAGAACAAACTTCCTTGCTTCCTGTACATTTCATACATCTTATAGCACAAACGGCCGATTATTCCGACATTTCACATACCAACTTTCAAGTGAAAATGCTGTTGAAAATGCGATCTCTCAGGCGAATGTGTGGTAATACTAATGTATTATATGTGTACAAATTCGAAATTAAGAGTCATAGTGCAAGGCCTGAATAAGCATTATCACAAAATTAAGAAAGGGCTTTTAACGAAGGTTGGTCATTGGAGCGATGAGTGCTAAAAGAAGTTTAAATGCAAGTGTTCCTGGTATGTAGAAGCCGCGGAAGGCCGAGAACGACGATGGCAAGACCAACACGTCAATGTACTTGAAACTGGTCATGGTTTTAATAGGTTTATTTAATTTAATTTAATTATTTTAAGTAATGTTGTTTTTTTGATAATAACTTATGATTAACTTAGGATTAAACATGTGCTCTGTCGATTTTAGCTATTGTAAATTCCGAACAACTATTGATTGTTCAGAAGATAATAGCTAGTTGTATGTTAATATCCGATAATAAATGAGAGTGTTCTCTAAGTATTGTCTTTCTAAGGACCCAATAACTTGAGTAGAAGTAGTTTTCTATCTAAGATTCAAATTAAACTACTATTTGATAAAAATTTTCGTTATTCAGAAAATTATAGCTTAATACCCTAAATGGAAAGAGCATATTTAAAATATCATCAACTTATTCAAATTCCCCAAATTGTAAATCATAAATTTTTAAATTCTCAGGCAAAAAAAACTATTTGAGAAACATATTCAACACATCTCTCTAATATAACCATAAATTAATACATATCTATAGTGATGCCCTCGAGCTATTACCCAACTATCTCTATACTCTCTCTATCTATATCTCTCTACTATTCTATCTAGATCTATCTGATACACACACATCCGAGTGTGAGGAGCGCAACACGGCACCTAGTAGAGAAGATATCATAACAAATTAGTTTCCCAACACCATCTGTAATGTAATAAGATATGTAAGTTACATTATACCAAATTCCATAATTCACCCACTCTATCTCTCTCTCTCTCTATCTCTTCCCACTAAATAAGCGTCACTACCTACTAAACTACCTGCTTTAATGGGGTTAATGTTTTTGGTGTATTTTTATGTAGAGTAGCGGCGGTATGTTTCTCGTTAATGATAGTCCGATTAGAGGTGGAGTTTGAATGTGCGAGAGACTGATCAAACATAATATCTATCAGGACAAACTTCACCTCAACATTCACACACCAAGAGAGCGTAGGTGAAGATGGTACGTTGTGTGGTTTAATATGGTTTTACACTGTGGCGAATACATCAGCGAAGCCACAAACCACTATCATAGTATCCTGCAGCTATAAACATCTCTCTTCATTACACATACTATCACTAACACAATCGACTTATGTGTGGGGTTGAGTAGTTGGGGTTTTTTTTTGGTGTTTTTGTATTTATGGGGAGGGTGATGTAATATTGAAGGGTGTTTAGTGTTTTGTAGTTTGATTTCTACAATCTAAGGTTATATCTACAGATAGTATGGGGATTTTTAGTCTCATATATATCTATAATAGAACTAAAAGCAAATTAGTACCTCAAATATTGATAAGTAATTTTTTATTTATATTATATTGGTTTTGTGAGGTTTTTTGTTGTGTGGGGTAGTAGGTAGGGATGAGAGTGTTTGGTTATCCATGTTATGGGTTGTACTCACGTCAGAATATTGTTATGAGGGTGTTGTTGTTAAATCACATATCAAGGTGATTTTGGTTTTGTTTTATTCTAGATATAAAATAGAATTATAATAAAAACTATAAGATAAGAATATAACTTTTGTCACACACAACAAATCAAATCAATCTACTCAAAAGAAAAAAATACATTCATCTCTTATATGAAGACATTGAGGTGGGTTGGATTACTATATGAGAAGAGTAGGTTTGTATTTATTAGATATATTAGAAAAATGAAAATAGAGTGACAAAGTATAGTAGGTGTAAGTGAGGGGTGGTATATAGTGGTATTAAGGGGGTATAATTTTTGGTGGGGGTTTTTTTAATGGGTTGGGGGATTGGGTTGGGGGGTTGTGTTTTGGGGAGGTTGTGGTTTTTGTTTTATTTTTGGGGGGGTTTTGAGGGTGGTGAGTGGTTGGGGTGGTTTAGTGTTTTTGGGGGGTGGGGTGGGTGAGTGGTGGTGAGTATGTGTTGGTAGTGTGTGTGGGTGTTGGGGGGGGTGGGGGTGTGTTTTTTAGTTAGGGTGGGTGTTGGTTGGGGTTTTGTGTGGTGGGTGTTGGGGGTTGTGGTTGTGTGTGGGGGTGTGGTTGGTGTGGGGGGTTTTGGTTGTGTGGGGGGTGTGGTTTGGGGTTGTGGTGTGGTGGGGAGAGGGTTGGTATTTTTTTTGTGGTTTTTTTTTGGTTAGGGGTGTGGTTGTTTGATGATAGGTTTTTTGGGTATGGTGGGTTTATATATTTAGAGATGGGTGTGTTTTGTGGTTTTGTTTATGGGTTTAATTTTTAGGTATTGTTGGATTGTTGTTAATGAGTTGGTGTTTTTAGGGTATTTGGTATGGTATAGGGTGGTATTTATTAATATTTAGTAAGTAATTTGATGTGGGTGGAGATATTGATTTTTTGGAATAAAAGATGAGTTAAGAGAAGTTTATTAAAAATAAAATAATAAGTAGATTAAAGATTGAATATTTACGCATCGAATATTAGATACTACTTTCCTACAACTTTCGTTATCAAAGCCAACCTGTCCCACCGCCTGCCTAGGCTTCTTAGTAAGCAAGATCAACCTGGAACAGAATGCATGATATTATACTGGACAACTACTGGCCCCGAAACCTTGTACTTCCTCTATTCTGGTAGTGCGCGATGATTTTTCTTACCCATTCTGGTAGCGGTGGCGCGATGATTTTTGTCTTCCCATTCTGGTAGTGCGCGAATGAGTTTGAGTTCTTCCCATTCTGTTAGGTTGGCGGCGATGAGTTTATCTTGGCCCATCTGGTAGGTGGCGCGATAGTTTTGCGCCGTTCATATCCATTCTGTAGTGGCGCGATGAGTTTGATTACGTCCCCATATAAAATTATTTGGAAAATATTGAGTGTTTACGTTATCGCATTATAATGGAACTATAGGTCATCATCGTCAATCCATTTCCGTTACCAATATGGAGTATAAATTGTTTCCAAGATACGTCATCTGCCGTCAGTTCCCGTACATCCCCTAAATTCAGTCCACGTAAGCTAGCGACGGATTGTCTACAGTGAATCAATCTGCGTTTTGGGCCCTATTGAGGCACCACGATACGTAGCCATAGAGAAGACTAGGCGTAATGCAGGCGTACATTAAAAGGCCTTGTAACCCTGTAAACATCCGATTTATAGACAGTCCTCATATTGATTAATGCGGTGCAAAATAGTTTAGGAAGTATAATGAAATCATGGATTTTATTAAATACGAAAATCGCCCTTTCCTTTATATAAAAAATAACACTTATAGTGAATAAACTAAAAAGTCAAAGTATTTCCGTTTTGATAATTTTTATACAGAAACATTGCATGTTTTGTTAAAAAGGTCAAAATCCAAAAAGTGACGAGCTCTGGTCTAACGCAGCTCTTCTATTGGAGATGATTGTCCGATGTACAAAATATTTATCCTTCCACGAGCGGTATGAAGGAATCACACCGACTACCATTATGGCAATACTTTTGTTGAAGACATCCAACGTTCTGAGTGATCTGATCAAACCAATTCCTCTTGTTGCTCAGGTTACCAAGTTCCCTGATGGAACATCAAGCTCCATCACTGGATATGGCACGAAATCAGTAAGGAATTTTTACTGTTATTTAAATTTCGTAGGTAGTGCGCACGTTTAAAAGGGGACCGAAACCTTCTTGGACAGAAAACTTACACTCTTCTGTCACAGCAACGCTAAATGTGTTAAATTTTTTAAAATTCATATTTCATAATTATTTCAATGATAAATCGATATTCCTTTTTAAACCGTTATATTTCTCTTTTCGCTTGTTGGAAACCCTGTTTATGGGCTGCAAATGAGAATTACCACTCTGGTGATTCGTACGGAGTGCCAAATACGCGTTCTTGGGCCAGTTTCCTGGTTCACGACAGAAACGTGTGTGCTGGAGAGCTGGGCCATATTTATCAAGGCCCATGTACCCTTGACACAGTAGTACCCTTGGTTGTGGATGGCCAGCTGGTCGGAAGTGAGCAGATCCACTTGAATTGTGGGGCGAACGATTCCCCAGCAGTGTACATTATCAATGCTCAGTAAACTAACTGGGTAAATGCCCAGATGGAAAAACCCTCATTGTATTTGTAAAATACACTGTAACATTTTTTGTACGAATTATATTGTATTTTCATTGATTCCCTTTAATAAAAGGCGTCGCGCGCTAACGTTGGAGCCTTTGGAATTTGAGGCGGTGTTAAAAAATTAGCCCAAGGAAGCGTGTATTTTAGAAAATTTGTATGTAACGTACCTTCTTGAGAAATATATCGTATCGAAAGGGTTCCAACGAGAGTAATACTCAGTTTAGAGAGTACATATGCACAACAGAGATGGCGTCCGGCGCAGGATATATTTAGGGCCTCTACTTCCCTACAACTTTGTGCTGATCCAACCCACGCACGTTAAAGCTATCCTGCCAAGCCTGAGGTGCGGGCTACTATCAGTAGACATGACATAATCCGTGATTATAATGTTCTATCCCACACTTATTACCACGAATCTGTGATTTGTTGGAAGAAGATTATTATAAATAACACAAGTTTATCGTAATAGAATATTCGCGTTTTGAAATCGGCTCACTTCAGTCAATGTCATATATATTATAATATTGATAACAGATATGCATAATATTTACACCGAGGGAAAATCCTCTTCCAATTAAATTATTATCACTCATATCATACTATTGCATTCTTATAATAATACTGCTGATAATAACTGCGCAAATTATATTTATTTATTTATTTATTTAAGATACATTGCAGTTTTTAAAGACGTCATATTGTTATTTTTAATGCATTACCTCACTGGGGGACCCCGGTGCTGTAGGAAAGAGCATTTTGCAAGCTAATGTGTTTTTTTTTATTGTTTTTTTCTTGTCGACCTTTATTTTACAAAAAATATAACCAAGTTAAACAATATTAATTTTACAACCACACTTGACTCACTGTCACTACCACTTATACTATCACCAACTGAGTAGGTAGAGATGAGGTTGCAAAATATATTATGACATTAATGATTCAATATGTTGCAGTTATCTAGCACATCTTTAATACGATGACTTTAGAATTCGATGATTAAAGTAAATTTTTATGTGGCTGCCTCCATGGTATTCAGGATTCATTAATAACAAAAGTAAATTCAACGAAGTCTTTTCTGTAAGCTTCTTATGTTTTTGATTTACAAAATATTGAATGAATTTTTTTCTTAATTTAAGAAATTTTTTCAGGACTCTATGCACATTATTGGTTGAGTAAAGATTGCTTGTCTATGCCATATAGTGGTCTATATATTTTTGGATTAGTTCTTGTGTGGATAGAGGTAGTAGTTTTCAATTGTGTTTAGAAGAGTAATCTTTTGACATTCCCAGTCACACTGAGTAGAATAACAAACATCAATGTTCATATATTAGAAGAAGTTTTTACAACAATAGATAAAAATTCATCGAAGTTTTTTTCTGGATAGCTCCTAATGTTTTTGGTTTAAGATTTAGAATTGAACGTTTCCTTGTTTAAAAAATTTTCCTCTACAGAGGATTCTATATCACTAGTTGGTGTAAAATATTGTCATTAGTTTTAAATATGGTCAATTTTTTTCTCAGATTTCTAAAAGCCATAATGTTTTGATTTTTTTATAACAACATATTTAGGTTATATCTGGAATTAAGATATGAAGAAGATCTTTCCTCGTGAATAATTTTAACTACTTTACACCATTTTTCCTTTTCATAAAAAGTTGGCCGTTTTCTTCCCCTATGAAGATATCTAATTTTTCGGATAGTCTTATTTCATTTAATTTCTTCTTGGTTGCTAAAATTTCATTTTTGATATATTCATTTTTTGTTTGGATGTATTTTTTTTGGGTGGTTTGGTCTCCTATCATACTTCCTTGTGACAGACAAAAGATCTTCAGGCCCCACTTTAGCGACAAATTTATTTAGAAATTCAATAACCTTTTTCTCGGTGTTTTCCAATTCTTCTTCTTTCATTCCCGTGATTTCGATGTGGTCTGATAATTGTTTTTGTTCCATCTCAGCAACTCGGACCTCCAAGCTTTTGATTATTGCTCCCTTTTTCTTAACTTCTTGTTGGAGGTCTTGATTTCATTTAAATTCTGGAGATTTTTAATTATTTCATCATATTTTTTCACAAACAAATTCATTAGATATTTTTTGACTTCATTTATTTCTTTATCCAATTTGTCCATTATTTCTTTTTTCATTTTCTCCAGCTGTATATTTATATAAGCTGATAATTTGGTAAATGAATCTCCTTCTTCAGTCTTCTTCGCTTTTGAACGGGTTTGTGCATCAACTGACATATTGAATATTTTTTATTTCTAAGGCAAGTAATGGTCACCCTAGTAATTTATCAACTGACATTCGACCAATAGCGCACATATACTCTTAACAAAGTTCGACCAATAGATTGTCTTCAATCAAAATACTTTCAAAACTATGCAGCTTCGTTAGTT
This sequence comes from Micrasema minimum, assembly GCA_022494985.1. Taxonomy (NCBI): domain Eukaryota; kingdom Metazoa; phylum Arthropoda; class Insecta; order Trichoptera; family Brachycentridae; genus Micrasema; species Micrasema minimum. Next base: position 34,601 of record JAGVSP010003990.1, read on the forward strand.
ATAATGTTCGGATTTTAGAATTTTAAGAAGTGTTATTTTTAACTAGTTCCTTGTTATTTTATCGAAATTTTTTATACCTGTAGTTGTAGTGTTCCAGGTTGTGTAGTTCACTTTAGAAGAAGTTGTTAATAATTGGTTTTTTTACTTTGAAAAACACTAATTTTGGTCAACAGAATAAATTTAAGTAGTAAACATTAGGTTCGTTCGTTCGTTCTCTTATACCCTACGTACCTACTACCTACATGTGTATATTTATATCAAATCAAAGGGTATTGTGCTAAAGTGATTTTTCTGATCAATAATATATGACAATTTGCTTCAAATTTCATCGATTTCACATTTACATTTTCATCTGTCGATATGCATATTTACAGTTTAAACATTTTTTAAACACAAAATGAAATCCAGTGGACACACCGATGCAATCTTTATGTTTAATTAGCTAATGTATAAATAACATCTAATCGTAATGATCATAATAATTTCCATTGAATTTTACTAATGAAAAGTTAAAATCATTGTCAAATTAGTGACTAGCAAAACATTATCTGGATTAAACATACAATACGTAATTATAAAATTATCTTTTAAAATAATACTAGATTATATTAATTTATAAATTGACAACATGACTGACGTAGTGTTCAGTTGTTTAGTGTTATCGGGAACACACTTGCGTTTATAACTTTTATTTTCACGAAAGAAATATGTATTTCTCAGAGTTCCTAATACTTCTTATATGGACATCATCAATAAGTACGTATAATTTTTATTTGTTTAATAATCCATTATATGTATATTGAATAGTAACTAGAAACGATTCATGTATTTTTGGCTATTTGTTCAACGGTTGGTTAAAATTCACTATGCCAATACCAATGTATGGCAAAACTATTTTATACGATTAAATCATAAATTATTTAACTCACAAATCAAGATAATTTATACGCATACAATGTATACGTAACTCTCTAAAAACTGGCGATTGAATATCATTTGTACAATTCCTTGCCAACACCAAACTACCGTTCAAGGACCTTGATCCCAAATAGAAGAACAATTCGATATACCAACTTAGTGAATCTCTTTGAAACCTCCAAGAGCACTGGAGATAGAAACAAATAGAGGCAAATCAAGCCAACTTACTTTCCATCGATAAAACAAGATTGATAATATGTAGTTATTTGGTGTTAGCAAACGCAAGCCAGGCCGTATAGACACAATTTTAAGCTACCAAAACTACCGAAATGTTTTAAGTTTTTAACGAAATCATAATTTGCAGATGCAAGTCAATTGACTGGGTCCCATGAGAAAATTATGGGTGGAGAGTATATCACTATAGACGAGTCACCGTGGCATGCGGTCATATTACACAGTGCAACAGAAGAAACTGACATAACAAGATATTTCTACGCTACATCTGGTGCTCTCATTAAACCCGATATAATATTAGCTCCTGCTGCCAGCTTAAGGTAAATTACATTATTTTTCTTCACAAATCTGCAGAACATTCAAACTCAGCAAATTTTTCGTACTTTTGGCAGCTGAATTAATAAAAATTAAACTATAAACTAAATTAAAAATAACATTATTATAGTGATTTCTCCAAGATTAATCTTTTAAACGTAAAATAAAAAACATCAGGAACAAATTTTCATAAAAATAGCAAAGGCTTATAAAAATACAAATAATCGAAAATCATATTTTTAGGTATCAACCATATAAGAAAGTTCGAGCTGGTTCCAATTCAGCCATTGCCTTAGGAGAAATTGCAGATGTAGAGAAAATTATTTTCCATGAGCTGTTTGTTGATTCTAAGTTGGACTATAATTTGGCGATTGTGGTATTAAAGTCTCCATTTACTCTGAGTGATCTGATCAACTTAATCCCACTTCCGAATCAGGATACAAAGTACCCTGACGGAACGTTAGGAACTGTTACTGGATACGGCACAAGAGCGGTAAGGAGATCATTAATTTTTTTTAAATAAAATATAATCCAATATTTAAAAAAAATCGGATCATTGTTACTACCTGGATCATTATTTATTAGTCAATACTACCACCCGTATGTAGACCGACACACCCCGAGCATCCGTGGTCAGTCAGGGTCTCAATGAAGGAGACATGGAAGAGAAGGGATCAATTGCAGAGAGTTTAGGGCATAGGTTTTCAAAATCATTTGACCCGTGGCCCCCCTTTCGGACACAAAATTACAAAAGGCCCCCCTGGAAATTTACCTTTTTCAAATAAATTAAACAGAAAAATGTAGTGTACTAATTTTTTATACATTTAATTATAGTGTCATAAATAAGATACGCGAACGCTGTAACGACAATGTAAACCGACTATCATAGGCTCATAGCGGTTGATTCATGAACTACATGTGTACGCATATAATTTGAAACATCACAAAATCATAGATGATATTTATTACACGTACTTATGTACATCCTGTAATAACAGATTTTTAAAACTCTATAAGGTTATACATTTTAGCACCTCATGGCCTCCTGATTGCTTCCCAGGGCTCCCCTACTCCCCCAGAGCCAGAGAAGGCCCCCTCAGGTCTCTCCAGGGCCCGTAATCGTAATCAACCGTTCAACCGTAATCAACAACATGGTGACTTTACACGTAACATTTCAGCATATTGGGAATCCAGTGTGGTGGCTGCAGCGGACGTCCACTCCGCTGGTGAACCACGAGGTGTGCCGCCAGCTGCTGGCTGGGACGGTGGTAGTGGTGTTCGCGCGGGACCTGTGCGCGGGCAGGCTCGACCCCCCGGGGCAGAGCCCCTGCCAGCTGGACGGGGGCGCGCCGCTCGTCATCCGAGGGGCGCTGGTCGGCCTGTTCTACAACCACCTGTCGTGCGGGGTCAACGGACACCCGGGGGTCTACGTAGATGTGGCGCAGTACACTAATTGGGTTAATGGAAAATTAGAACAGCTATCTTTATAAGGGACTTCACCTAACCTGTTCCCTCTGACAGGGTTTTAAAATTATTATTACGACTTTTTCGCCACTGTTTTGACTATCGGAGTGACTACAGACATACATTTTTTTGGAAATCTAACTATGTACGTACTTAGCCGGTACAATAGCCGGAACAGAATATTTCTGAGATTTACGTCCAAACATTAAGCGTTTTCAAAGGAAAAGACTTACTGGCGATGTCGATGGTTATTTTATTTCGTGTTTAGTAGATAAATGTGAAAAGAAAAGAATCTTTTTTTAGAAAATAGTGTTTGACATTTATACAAACTTATCATTAAAGATTAGCAAATAATTTGATTTATATAGAAATTATGATTATTATTACGTAACGATTTAATGAAACGAGCGAAGCGTAATGCATACCCAAACCCATTATAAGCTAAAACAAAAATAAATGTGTGGAAAAAACGTTGATTTTTTAATTCTAACTTTTTTATAATAGTGGAGAATTTATAATAATTTTCAAGCTATTAAGGCGCTGTATAAGTATATTGTTATGAAAAACCATATTTTAAATATTATTATTAAGGTACTAAATATAAAAAGACAAAAAACAAAAAACAAAAAAAATTGTAAATGAAATAAACTATAAATAATGTTATTCTCTCCACGCGGGAAGAGTAGTGGGCCCAAAGGTAAGATTTTCCGGAACAGTAGATCCGGATTTCGTTATATTGAAGGAATATCATAAAAACACAATTGTTTTACTGGGAAATGTTTTCACCAAATAGGCTGGTAAATAAATGAAAAAACAACTCACTGGAGTTCGTGATAATGTTACGATATATATATATATATCAAAATAATAGCGCCAGACAATTTCCAGAAGAATAATATTATAATATCCGTAGGAAATGAAATATTCATGAAACGAATATTTTCCCGGTAAATGTCCTTATTCCTGAGCCGAGTTCCCTTTAGTTTTCCTCCATTCCCCTACATTTTCTTACGTTTTTTCTTGCAAAAAATTGAAAGTGGTTATTTTTCCTTTCCCGATATGCATATTCGGGACGTTTCTCCAGCAGATTGGTATGATAAATGCTCGCGGGTCTAATGGCGTTACGGGAGGGTGTACCGCCCCGGCCGGGAAGCGGCGGAGGTAGCAGGCAGCGGGCACCACCAACACTAGAGGAATTTATGGTCGGCCGTCACACTAGATATGGCCGTGGGAACAGTTTGGAAGGATAAAGGTGTAACGAGACTACAAGGTAAGTAGAGGAAACTGAGGTACTTGGTAACGATTACGACAAGTCTTCACCGTAAGCCAGGGTTAGAAATTTTAGTGTTTTCAATATTATATTCTTCCTCCTTCTTCCATTTAACACTATTCAATATGATAGAAAAGAGATAATCAAAGTTCCTAAGTTTTCTGAGTGATTCTCACTGAGTGACTTATATTTGATTTAAAATTAATAATATTTAAACATAAACATAAACAAAAATAAATAAACATACATTATATTAATATTACATTTTATATTTTTAATCCTAGTACCCTAGTACTTTTTTGCTTATTAAAAACCCTAACATACTTTTGTAGGCGTGTTTATATTAGGTGTTTATGTACATTTTTATTATACAATTTAACCGTTTACTACTGGGTATTTACGTATTTACTGGTAAGAATATAAACGTTTAGTAGCGCCTTTCTGAGAACTTTGTGTTTATTAAAAACTTTAATAAAAATGTCAAACAAATTGCAATATTAAAAGAAAGGAAATTTCTTTCTCCTTTCTTTCTAGACTCCTATACAATTATATACTAAACTGAATAATTACAAAGCGAGTGCTTCTAACATATATTTAAAATTATGTACTAACTTGAAAAAAGTTGAATCTATCTTTGTTATGAAAACTGCAAAAATCCCACCCTAAAATATAGCCAAGAAATAGTGAATTCTGTGAAAGAATGTACCTACTTTTAGTTGATCGTCGATCTTACGGATGTACACGGCTGAGCTGATGATGAGGATGCGGGTCTGACGTGGGAGGAGGTATAGGATATACATATGAAGATACAGTCATAGTTTTTTTAATATCTTACGTGATTCTTTGTTTTTCCCTATAAGATTACCTACAGTTTATTAATTAAAAGTATGATTTAATGTTACAGAAAATCAACAATTACAATTTGTTGTGCTGCGAGAGCAAAAGCTATGAAAATCAGTTTTTTTTTATTTTTTTACATTGCTGTCATATATGGTTCTTTAGTTCTTGGTAAAATGCCATCTTTCGAGATTTTTATCTTAGCAGAGATGTGTGAACATACAATATATATGTGGATATATAAGATATGTGCATGTAAGTATGTAGAGAATGCAGAAGACAAATGTTTACCATAGTGTTTCAGCTGTAAAACATCCGAATAAATGATTTCTCAAATGAATGTGTCGACACCCATCGGCCGCCGGAGGTAGAGTTCAGGTCCCGACTCCCGACTATGATTTATCCGATCTGTGGAGTGGATAAGGCCGTGATGGTATACAGAACCTCGGCTGAGAGAATCCGCACATGTTCCAAATATAAAAAGGTCCGAAGGGGATTTGAAACATTTGACATACAAATGTATGTGGGATTTACCGACCGGAGTCTGTCTATTTGTTTAAAATTTGCCTAATATTTTTGCTGCTCCGCGCTCCGTCTCAGGGAGGCCTCTCTGGCCTTTTTAGATTGTTGATTCAAATAGAAAATATGCAGGAATCAAGGATCGCGAAAGTCAGAGAGCTGTAGATTTCTGGATTACTCCACACTACCCACAATTCTCGAATTACTGTATTTATCATTTGTTACTTCACCAGTGCCGGCTTTAGCAGAAGGAAGCGGCGTGGGAACTGTCAGTGGGCGCCAAGTTGAATTTGGCACTTTATATTTTTTCCTTGTTTTTTGTGAAGATTTTATTCCGGAATTGTTTTGATAACGGTACGGAATTTCATATAAAACTGATTGATAAAAAAATCTACTCATGCCAAAACTATGTGCACCTAAAAACATTTAAGTAACACCATCGTAATGTTGGTTTAAAGGTTAATGCACACGTTACACGGGACCGAAAACTGTACAGTTTCTTCTTCAGAAAACTGTACAGTCTGTCAAAAGGCAATTTAGCGTATGCATATTTAGGTATGTATATTTTTAAAGCGCAATCGTAAGCAATACAGTTTTTGCTTTATACGTGACAGTTTGCAAACTGCACGAGTAACTGTACAGTTTTCTATCGCAATGACTTGTTTTTCAAAGTTTGAGGGGGTTCGCGACTTGAACCCGTTTAGCGACTCGGCTCTCTGTTATAAGCACATACATACTCCACACACATACCACAACACAACACACACATGACACATAACATAATCACTTTATATACTATTGTTCGCTCACTTCATGTTTTCAGAAATTTGTCTTTTACATTGTGTTGTCCACGTAATTGGTGTTATGTTGTATATATGACCTTAAATTGATCTGAGTTTATTGTACCTAACATATGGCTGTGTGCACAACATTAAAATATAAACAAATAAAGTTCAATTTATGTACTTAGTACGAGTATAGTAGGAGAGTGTGACGTACTAGAATTGTGTTTGGGTAAAGTAGGTTTTAAGTAGCGTCTTCTGTTTTTATACACCCCTATTACACTAGCAGCTAGTAACAGTAGCTACAGCACATAAGTTTCGTGTGAGAATTTTTCATTATTTGAACAATATGTTTACATTTATTTAACACAGTATTTTAGATAATTTTTCATTAAAAATTGACTCCCATTTAGTGAGATTAAAAAATAGAGGTTCGAATTTATTTTATAACCAAAAATAGTTTTTTAATATTAAAATCTTTACTAGTAAAAATTTGGACGTTGATCTGACTTGCAAAATGCACGGGAGTTGGTGGCCGATCGCTTAGTTTTAAGGCAGTCATTGTATCCATATATACAACAGTAAATATGAGGTGGGCGAATGAAAAAATATAAATGAAGTCTTCGTTAACCGATGCGCGACGTAATCGGTAAACTGAACAAGGTACATTCTGATATATAAAATAATTCACTAAACAAATACAGGTCTCTAGAAAGTTAGTGTAAACAAAGAGATTCATAAAATGTGTGTTTATACCTTCACCCTTACCAATACATTAAACACCCCCCTCACACACCTACACCAAATCCCATCATAATTTAGAGTTCGCTTAATCATTCTCAAAGTTTAAACATTAGCATACTTTAAATAATGTACGTTGTTACAAAATATGCAAAACCCGCAGGCGCCAAATGAAGGGAAAAATATTAAGCTTTATTGTCACCGTCGCGTCGCGTCGCGTCGCGTCGCGGAAAGCTTTCTTGTCCCGGAGCTTCGAACAAAGCCCACGATTAATTTATCATTTCCGATGTTTGGTTATTGGGGGTGGAGGGAAGAGGTTCTACCCAACAGGATACATCCTGTTCCTGTAACTTCCAAGTGGGAGGCAATTTGAATCCAAACGTTCGGAATTTGAATTCTGGAGGCGCCCTAAACAGTATAAATTGCAAATCGTTGGGGGATTCTCCGATTTCCGTTTTCGTTTTTACCATAACGTATTGAAAGCGTTTTACCTTTCTTAGAATAATGTTCTTATTGATGGCAGATACAACCAATATATAAATTATTATTGTGTTTGGGATTCTGTTCCGAATTGTTCGGCTCTGCTACCCGTAATTCCTCCATTAATCTCAATTTTCCTTCTATTAAGGTAAACGTTGTATCTTTATTTCGCCTAAATTCTAATTATTTAACATTACTATTGGTTTATAAAGCTAATCATTGTTTATTGTCAAGGTCCTGCTTTCGCTAATCTACAATGGATTACCGTTTTATTGGGAAGTTATTATAAGTTATTTCTTCTTTTATGAATCACGCATGTATCTACTTTTAAGCTGAGATTTTTCTATACATAGTAATAAGGCTATTATCGTTTGACTTTATGTTTCCCCTCATCAATCAACATGCATAGGTATTCCATTCCATATTATATTAAAATAATTTTATCTCCAAAATACTTATTTTGGTTTGGTGTAAATATAATCGGAAGGAAAAATTATAGTTACAGATTTTTTGATTATGCACGCAAACATACGTACATAAGTGTTGGTTCTTTTTTGTACTAGAAGTTATGCGGGATACGATTAGTGGTAAAGTGCGACTATAATTACGGGATAACATAAAATATGCATGTATGCAATATAATTATCAAAATGGCTAACCAAGTTAAGTGACTTAGTAATGTTAACTCGTTATTTCCACGTAACTAAAGTGATGTATTCGTGTCGTTTGAAATATTCGATAAAGTTCGGAATTAGGGCAGCGATATAAAATGCGATATAATGTAGATTTTAGACAAATAAATATACCGATGCCTTTTCCCTAGCATCATCCATCCTTCTCTCGCGTGTTGGCTGATAATAGGTTAATGGAAATAAAAGATTGTAAAGCACGATTCATTTATTTACCTTTTGCAGGATACCGCCAATGTGGCGGTTAAATTTTTTCCCCTGAACACGATTCATTGTTTGTAATAATATATTATGCACACCGTACATGCATTTAGTGTAACTTACCTTATATTAATTCAAATTGAGTCTTTTTTCAGTCCAGCACAACTCTACCGATTTTTTAAAGCTAATCGGCGAAATTTAATATATTCAGTTTTAACTGGAAAAAGCGGAAGAAAAGAAGGTTAAATACGCGACCAAATGCTTTCATTGCCCCTATCACTGTCTCGGCTCTAAGATTGTCATAAACACATTCACCCCAACCTGCTCAAGGAGCTGGCCCAAATTTGCAGTGATAGGGATAGACTCAATAGTCTTTAAAACTCAATAGTCTTTAAAAAACAGTCTAAGGAAAGGGTGGGGCTTTCACTGTCTATATTAATTCAAATATCATGAAATAATCAACATTCAGAACACATGTTCTTCATCAAATGCGCATTCTTTAGGTACAAAAATTCACCGATGAGTAGGAATTTATTTTATAAAACTCCGACTCTATTTATGGTTCCATAGATGATATTTATTTTGAGACCAAAATCTTTTTCAGATAAATTCTAGTATAAAATACCTAGGTCTTAGGTGGTAGAAAATGTTGGTACATTCCTGTTTACGGTTATCTCGCTAACTGCAGTACACGGCAGCATTTAAGTTTGACCGCCAGTAAGCCGAGCCAGTCCGGTGGAGGGGGGGGCTGGAGCCCCTCCGCGCTGAGCCACGGACCGCCACTGTTCTCGGCGGAATATTTATTGTACCCACAGACCGTAACTCGCGGCTAAGCCGAGATAGCCGCATGTTTTATCTGCCCAGGGGCGGCTCGTGCCAAGGACAAAGGTATTTTAAATTATATCGTCGGGCGGAACCAAATATTTTCGCATCAATGTTTATCCTATAAAGGGACCTAGATAAATATGTCATCTATCAACTTTTAAGCGCTTTACTGTTTCGATAGACAAACCTTTTCTCTGTAGATTATTTCTCACGGAGAGCTTCGCAGTTCAATTTTATATCCAACGCTGTTTTTGACATTTTGCGGATATTTTTCTGACCCCCAGTAGCTTATAAAGTTATGAATATAAAGTAACTATTGGGAACTGCGAGGAACATAAAGTTTGTATTAAAGCCCGATCAGACTATTCATCGAAATGTTTTATTATGTAGTATTATTAGACTTGTGAGTTCATATGAATATTTATGAGCTACTGTATTAAGTAATAGGTTTTTTTCAAAGAAAACTTGCGCATTTTTTTAAGAAATTGTGAAATTTCGAGGCTCTAAAAGAAGCGATATATTATCCATTTATTAATATAATGTACAAGCTTCTCGAGAGCGCTGCATTCGACAGTATTATGAGCGACATTATTTTAACAATATATGTTTAAAAAAAATAAAAAATAGATTTTATCACATTATCACAATAATATGTTTAAAAGAAATAAAAAATAGATGACATGCAGTATTTTCTACCTGACCCCTTTTATTAAAATAAAAAACAAATCAGTAATTAAACGAACGTTTAAGAAATTTGTGAAGCACCAAAATTTTAAATGAAACTACATTATTATTTAAATAAATAACTTTTTACAAGTGAGTGCTTCTAGCATAAATTTTATAAAACTACATCAACTTGTTATTACAATATTTTAACTAAATTTACATTTAATATATTGATATTGTGTTGTTAGGAGATAGCGTGTAATATCTAAATGAAGTAAACATTTAAAAATATTTAGAAGTTAAAATAGAAACAGTAAAAATAAAGGCTTTTTGAAATACCTATCGTTCCATTGATTTAAATTTAAAAAAAGGAATTATTGAGTTCTAATAATATAGTCCAATATTTCAATTTCGGAACTGTTTTCAAAGTTTTTCCCAAATACAAAGTTATACACAATCAGTGGAGTAATAAATAATATTACCATCAAAGTAGTCGTGTTTGGTTATTTTTATAAGGAAAATGAATATACATAGGAGGCGTGATTATAAAGACCTAGTGTTATAGACAGTCGACTTTCCATACCTACCTGTCATATTATGGCGAACAATGACCATTTATCATAATAGCCACAGTTTACCAGACGTTTGTCAGGTCAGAATGTATTGAACTTTTAATGAATACTTCAAAAAGAAGTGTCAACATAAAAGAAAATTAAAAAGCCGCGAATCGACCGGAAAATCAGTCTACCCGCTCACGTTTGTGGGTTATGGCGCTATACAAAGTGAACTATATTATATCCAATATAAAGGATAAAAGAATGTTAGTAAACTTTAGAACTGCAAGTGACGCGTCAGCTGTCATTTTTGTGAAACTTTCCTGTATGACGTCAGGCAAAATGTTTTGGAGTGAAAATGCAGACCATAAAATTACAAGCGTCAATTTTTTTAAATAAAAAATAATAATCCACCTTCCTTGGTTTGATCAGCTTGTAGTGTAATAGGTAATGTCGCTGAACCCGGGATACAATTCTTCAGTTTAAATCTCATTCTATCATAACTTGACTCCTACTTTCTCCTACAATTGTTTTTTTACTATTTGAAAGTAGCCACGATATTGAAATATTTGAATGTCTACACATTCATAGTATTTGTAGGTACGAGCCCGCGACCTCATGCACAGTAGCCAAATGCGCTACCACCTTGCTACGAGGGGTTAACATGAAATATTTGTTTACATGTGATTTTCGTATTAATATTTCATAAGTGATACCTAGTACTGGTACTGAAACGTAAGACTGATCATCTTACCTTCATCCCTCCAGCAGACCCTGTCACCAGCTAGCCCTATCGCCTCCTCCCACGTCAGGCCCGCATCTATCAGCTCCCCCGAACACACCCGTAGGATGGTCATCGACGGTCTGCCAGGACGGCGGTATCCTCTTTCTCTTTACTTATCCTCTCCTGCGTTTAATTATTCAGATTTCCCAACACATACACCACACTCCACACAAATTCAACAACACACATACACATGACATAACTTAACCACTTCACGTCTTTAGAAATTTGTCTTGTACATTGTGTTGTCCACGTAATTGGTGTTATGTTCTATATGTTCCTTAATTTGAAAATTCTGTTAATTGTACTAAACATAGCACTGTGTAATATAAATAAATTAATCAAGAATCCCTGCAATTGGTGAACCGATGCAGTGCCCTATGCACCATTGGGTGCGGATAAGGGAAAGTAGTAGTAGTTTGTAGGTGGCCACATCACTATGAGGTGTTATAAAAACCATAAAATAAAGTAGATACTGGGGGGGTCTTCATTTTGAGTAATGTTTTGTAGCCAGAACCCATTTTCTTGCGACCTTTATTATGAAAATAGCCCAAAATAAGTTTAGTTCGAGTTGCAGCCAATTCTATAAAGGTCTGCCACGAAGGTAATAAATTTGGAATTCATGCAAAGTTGAATAATTTAGTCGGTACTTTTGCGAACATATTTGGGACGGGGGAAAAGGCGGGAAATGTCCCGGTTCATACATTTATAATGTCCTTCGATGTTTGCTGCTATCCTTGTGATTAATATTGGAAAAACAACGTTTCTAATATTTTACTTCCCATGTTATACATCCAATAATCAACATTCATAACGTTCTTGGTTATTTTGAAAATATCAGAAGTTGACAAGACAGGATTAAATCGAATGCTATTATTCTATCGAGAACGAACATTTTGTTACAATGAGGGAATCCACTGTTTTCTAAAGTAAATTTTTTCTATAAACGTACTATTCAACGAAGCAAAAAATATATATATTTAATATTTTTTTATAAGTCATTGATGAAGATACGATTTTTTAAAGTTGTACATTTCAAATACCACGCCAAATACTACTATGTACTAACTGCGTCATTTTTGCAGGAGTGACGTCATAAAACGGGTTGTTTAAGGCCATGGTATTTCTCCAGCCAGTAACAAAACTGTCAAAAATCTATGCAAACTGACGCGGGAAGCACAGATAAAATATACCGTCGACTCAACTGTCATATACTGTTAACAGCTGTTCTAGGGAGGCTGAATGGCGGCCATCTTTTTTGCAATAGAAGCTTGTATGTAGATTACATTACATTACATTACATTACATTACATATATATTACATTACATATTAAATATTACATAACATATATTACATACTAGGTACATATCATATACTACATATAACATTAATAATAATAACATAACAACCCATCCAGTACATCACCACCGCTGAACAAGTCAATAGACTGATTCTCAGCAGTGTTGTATGTACTAGATGTGTGTCTTTACAAAGAAAGGTCTATAATTTAACATTTAAGGACATATACAGACTGAATGCCTTTTAGAAATGACATATTTATAAAGAACAAAAAAATATATATAAATTGCTACAGTTAACAATGATTGTATTCCATATTAAAATGCCATGAAACGCGGCTACGGGGGTTTAAAAAGGGAAACCGGAAACACTACTTTTAGATACAATGAGTGACGACATTGTTTAAGATTTTGAAATGAATGCTATTTTCAACATTTTTTTACTAATTTTTGCGTGCGTTTTTGGGATATTTCATCCCACTTCAAATTTTTTAAATATTCGCGTCAACACGAAAGCATTTTTAAAATTCAATTCCGGGTAGCAGTGGATTTCCTTATTATGGCCTTACTGAAAATAAATATTTACTACTACATTAAAAAACTGACTTAAGAAGCTCTAAAGGTACTATGTACTGTACATATACCAAAACTACAAGTTGTTTCCTTTGGAACTGAAAAAATCTTATTTTCTAATACCTAGTACTGTATACTAAACGGGAAATAACGGACGTACAAAAAATTGCTGACTTGATCTTACATTCTTAGGATTTAAATACTTAAAAATATGTAATCAACCCCCTTACCTATCTAAGCAGTTGATTTCCTGATACGATCATAGAAGTTAACTAACTAACTAACTAACCATCACGACATTTCCCCGAAGGGGTAGGCGAGAGGATAGACGCCACACCACTCTGTCCTGGCATACTTCTCTTGCTTCCTCCACATTCATACATCTTCTCATACACGCACGTCGATTATTCCGATTTCTTACATGCCCACTTTCAAGCACTTGTTTTACTTGATCATGCCATGTCTTTCTCGGCCTTCCTCGACTTCTACATCCAGGCATAGTCGCATCATATATTTTTTTAGCCGTTCTTTCATCATCCATTCGCTCTACATGACCAAACCAACGTAAAAGACCTTTCTTAATTTTGTCGATAATGCTTATCTCAGCCTGCTCTAATTTCAAGATTAGTGTACCTATCATACATAGTTTTACCACACATTCGCCTGAGAGATCGCATTTCAACTGCATTCAATTTACTTTCATACTTATTTTTCCAACTCCATGCTTCGCTTCCATACATAAGGGTTGGTACCAGAACTCCATTATGCACTGCCAATTTAGCCTCTTTTGATAAGCACTTAGAAGTTATATGTACTTATTTTAGTAAAAAATCAATAGATACTCACATCGACGTCGCCGCGCCGCGCCGCGACGCGCCGCGCCGCGCACCGCTGCCGTCGCCGGCGACAGCGCATAGTAATAATAATGTTCAGGTTGATAATATTGTTATTACTTCTTAAAATCAAGATGGGCATAATATTATATTATGACATCTTTGTTTACAGGCAATCCTTTTAAACAATAATTTTCATGATTATTGTATACTTACTTTTTTTTATTTTGAACTTCGTTACTTTTATTTTCGATTTCATTTTGAATTTACCATTAAGGGTTTACACGACCACGAATTTATGTAAAATAGGATCCCAAGAGACTCTTTATGGGACCCAGATGTACATTTTATTCATTTGGTTATTTAAAGGGAAAAGGAATGGGGTAGGTTTAAAATGAAAATATTTTGCTTTTGGCAAGAATATAACCAATATTTTATTTACGCAAATCATACAATTAATACATTATGTAGGTAAATAAATTAATCATCTAATATATTAGATTATCACCTATTATCGTCGAGTTTATTTATATATTATAATTTGTTGAAATTATTTGATATGTACATATTTACACTTTTTACATAGTCAAAACCACAATTTTCATCCATCCTAATAAACGTGATCTGTAGGTATATATTTTTTACAATTAGAAATAATAATTTAATTTGTATATATACTGAATATATAGATAAAATCAATTTTCTAAAGAATTTAAAGTTAAAATTACAAACATACATGAGTGTTTCCTCAAATAAAATAATATTTGTACTCCTATAATAATTTTGTAAATATTTACAGAACAGTCTAAATTTCAACAACCAAAAATGATATAGTTTTTGTGCTTCCATAAGAATAAATAATATTCCGATTTATATAAGAATATTATAATTTCACACTGATATCGAGTCAGCATTAAAAAGTTATGTAAAACAAGTCGCTAAAATAATGTGCAAGCTTTTATTGTTAAAAATCATTCAATACAAATAAATCGGCATAAATTGAAAATTTGGTGTTACTTAGGCCCAGAACACACAGTGAAACGCAACTACAACAAAACCTATTCGAAACTCTTTCAATAGTATGAAACCAGTTTCAGACTATTTCCACAAACGGCGCAACCGAAACGGGATGAAATTTTCATACAGACATTAGTTTTCTCTGAGAGCAGACGTCTGTCTCAATCTGTTTCAATATGTCGAGTTTCTAACCCGACACGAGTTTCTTGCAAGCCAGCAACTGATTTGAAATGCGTTTCAAACGGGTTTCAAACTAGTTGTGTCGTGTGTGGTTTCCTATAGGACTATATGACTGAAACTTGAGAGTTTTCTGCTTTCTGGCACAGTTATTTACGACTACATATTTGAAAGCAGCCCGAAATGGAAATATTTGAGTACATCATTAGAACTCAAATGCTTCTTAAAAAAAAAAAAGTTACTTAGAGTTGCAGTTTCGTCATTTTTTGTACTGGGCCTTAAACATTTAGATTGTTAGTGAAATTTCATGGATCATTTAAGGTCGAGATTCCAAATAATGTCTGTGTTCCATGTATGAAATGATATAAAAAAGTAAATAGGTATGTCGTTATGTTACAGAAACAAGAATCACTCGTAATGACAAGATAATGAATCAAATAAGATATATTGTGTAATCTATAGGTAGTCACTATCATTGTTGAAAGTTTGTAGTACTGACAGGGAATCGAGAAAGGTGTGGTAGTCGTTACATTACAGTCGCGGTTCTCAACTGGCGGAGCATACCCTGCACGCGGCTGTTGACAAGATGGCGGCCAGAGGTGACAAGATGGCGGCCAGCGGTGGCAAGATGGCCGCCAGGAGCGTGGGACCGGAAGTGGCCCGCCGACTGTGACCGGAACTGAGCGCCCACGGGTCCGGCGTGGCCGAGCCCACCGTGTAGTCGTACTCTGTGAACAAATTCACCGTTATTAGACAAACTTGCGGGAAAACTTGTGGGAATTAAGCGAGAAACTTTATTTATCGAATCCGTGTTCACGTTTCGTATAAAAAACAGATTTTTCCATCCAATTTAATTTAATTTTATGATATACGTAATAGAATTAGATCTCGTTTAGGTGGATATTGTTACTAAGGCACTTCGAGCTATCTTCGGTCGGCAATTTCCGGTGAAAACACATGAAACTATGCCTATTTCCTATGAATATGAGATATACTCTAAACATTATCTCATATTTTTTAGAATAATGAACAATTTATTGTTGTTTTAGTTTTAATTCGTAAATGACGTGAAAGCAAAACAAAAATACTGAGAAACCCAACAATAATTTATGCAGACAAGATAATAAACGCGTAATTTGACGTGAGATTTTACGAAATATTTCCTTTACTACCACAAATAACCATTTTGTTGTTAGGAAAAACATGCTATACCCTTTTTACCAGAATTACTAACAAAGTATTTTTTCTCTCAGTGTATGCAAATTGTATCGAGGGGTGTTTTTACGTTTAATTCTTAAACCGAAAATAAAAATTGATATACATATATTTACTTATTACGCCAAGGCAGGGTAAGTGAGTACTAAAACCAACAATTTGTATAATACAATTGTGGGAAACTACTGTTATCCCGTTTTTAGTGCCGAGAAGTAAAAAGAGTTGAACACCCACGAGGTGATTTACGAGCGCGGTGAAAGGCGTTTAGTTCCCGTCCCTTTGTGGCTTACTGCGCTCCTGCCGCTCTTCAGGAGATCAGTCCCTTTGACTAGCTAGTCCTACTAGTACCTACCTAGCTGGTACCTACTCTCCTACTCTGACTATTCCCGACTTGGGCCATCTTTACGGCAATCTATACATTCAATAAAACTTTAGAATATTGAACTTAAATAGATAAATTTATTCTTTATCTAATATTTAAAAAGTAATGTCAATAAATATGGTCGTAATCCTGTTCTCTTCTATGGCTGCGAATCATGGCACCTAACCAGGGTCCAAAATAGCAGACTTCCGAGTTTTGAGAATAGGTGTCTTAGAAGAATTTTAGGTGTGCGGTGGTTTGACTTTGTATGGAACATAGAAGTGAGGAAACACAGCAACCCTTGGTACTGGTAACTGCTGTCATCCGGCGAAGGCGTTTCGGCTGGCTAGGCCATATACTACGTATGCCTCCCCAGAGCCGCCACCATGCTTGCCTGTTTTACAGGGCATCAGGTTCTCGGCGTCCTGGTCGTCCACTGTTTACAATTCGTCGGCAGTTTGCGTCAGAGCTGCGGAACGTGGACTTGACTCGGGAGGATGCACGGGAGCTGGCGGCCGATCGCTTGGCCTGGAGGCAGTTTGTGGATTCCATATGCTCCACACAGGGAGCGGATATGTTATGATGATGATGATGAATCCGAGTGGTCTAATTTTTTATATCTCTGTAGGAACGTAGAAAAGAGGTACCTCTATGATATGAATATATTAAACGCAAAATTTACGAAACTATCGTGTTTTAATTCTAAGAGCAGAAGGATGCGGAATCGGTATAGGAAGAGGCGAGATTACTGGCTGGTGGACAGCATCTCCTGGAGGCGCCAAGTGATATGTCTACATACTCCACCTAGGAGGGAACGTGCAAAAGAAGAAGAAGAAAAGGAAAAAGGAGGAAGAGAAGAAAAGAAGCTCTATATCACCTGCATCCTATACCTGAATTTCTATATAGCACTAGCACTTGGCGCGTTTAGTAATAATCCGCTTGCTGCAAACGTTCCCAACGAAAAGTCGTGAGATTTGACATTATTTAATAAATCACGGGGGAAATGGGAAAATGTTGCTCTTTCTCTCTATCTTCATGGCGATATTCAATATTGAGTATTACTTGAATCATTCAGTACATTGAACGAGCAATGTCTCGAGTCTCGCTCAAGTGAAGATATTGTGAATAAAATCTCCAGATTGCACTAAAAAAACTAATCATTGCCGTACCCTATTTTATGGCCATTTGCGTTTTAGACTTTAGACAAACTGTGTGATTTTGTTATTATAACAAGGAAACAACCTGATACTCTTACTGCTATTACTGACGTAAAATTTCAGTCTGGACATGCAGTTTACTAATTGTTTATTTATGTTTTTCTCAGAAGTAATTACGTGCCTCTGATTGTGTCGTCAAACTAGACGTGATTCTGCAGTTGTTAGTTTTATATCACGGCGATCCCAATAATCAACATCGCACAAAATCATTCCATTTAGTTGTATCTATTATTTTTTAATTCTGCATTTGAGGCGATTAATAATTTTCTGTCTGTCTTGTTAGAAAATAAATGTTTTCCCAAACCACCACGAAACAGACTTTGAATAAGAATGAGATTAAAACATATTAAAACGTCAAGTATATTGGTATCGTGACCTTTGTCCAGCTTTGTTCCCTGTGAAGCCAAGTCATGTTGCAGTGTTCACATTCGATATTTCCTCAATATAACCAGAAACGGGAAACTCAGTGCATACTATTTGTGCCTTTTCCGGCGTATATCGAACACCGACAATATAGCGGAACAGGGCAATATTATGGCAATACGGAACTCTGTACAGAGAAGGCATCTCATATTATGGAGCACTCTAAAATGCCGACTCAGGGAGAAAATGGCGCAAATTGAAAAGCAATATGCATAAAGAGCGGTGACCAATTGATGGCTGGGAAAGTTTACCTCAGTTCAGTTGATCCAAAGTTTAATTAGGAACTACTAACACTATTAATCGCGATTAAATAATATTTAGTTGTTTCGATTAAACATCGATTTTATTTAATTTTATTATTAACTTTTTATTTTGTTTTTTAA
>JAGVSP010003991.1:0-18287 GCA_022494985.1 Micrasema minimum
TTTGAAAATGATTTTTTTATGTCGATCCCGGTGTAAAAGGGACGGATCTGCTTTAATATTTTTTTAATTTTCTTTATTTTGGGGTTGTTATTATTATAGATTTTGAATCTTATTTTTCGGTAGAAAATGAGTACCAATGGGGGAGGGATTGGTTTGGTGGGTATGGTTTTATGGGTGAGAAAGGTGTAATTGAAAGTTTATAGTTTTAAGTCAATTTTTAACGAATTTAGAAGTCTTAATGAAATGCAAGGCAAATAATATTAAATCGATTAAAAATGAATGATGGCAAGAAAAGTGAATCTTTTGAGTTTTGTAGCAAACGACGTCTTGTCACGAGAAGGTCAAAATATCTTGCTGTTGTCCGATGTGTTCGGGCGATCGGTGTTCGTTCGTTGCGTCGGGTGAGAATTTTTCGCAATATAAACAATATCATATGTAAATTTAGGTCACCCTCTCGACCATGTTTGGGTAAATGTGTGTTATGATAACCGTTTTAAAAACCTGCCGAGACGAAGACAGGGACAATGAAAGCATATTGGTCGCGTATATAACCTTATTTTCTTCAGATTTTGTCCAGTTTAAATGGGAATCTATAAAAAATCGCGGATTAGGTTTAAGAAAATTGAGTTGTCTGGACTGAAAAAAGACTCAATAGTCTTTAAAAAGGTCTTTCTTCATTCCTTCCTCTTTTACCTGGACCGGGAGGGGCTTAGGTAATCTATCTTGTAATTATTCTTGTATTTACTACAACCGCCCTGAGCCATTCAAGTATAATAAACTCTAGACAATTGACATCTCAACACAGACGAGAAGTTTGAGGCATATGATAACTAGCGTTTACAGTGGGCCTTTATGACATGTCATTACATTTGCCCAAAAGTGCTTGGACACTCCCAGAAATGTTGTTCTATAAACACACAGAAGTAATCAGAAAACAATGTCCGAACAATAACGCAGGTTTAAAAAAAATTATTGTCAAAGATTAATATAAAACTTAGTACAAATATAACCAAACTCCCTGTAAGTTCTCGGAGTACACAAACATGAGATGATCACATGAACAAGTAACTTATTACAAGTGATCCGCCACCCGGTACACTGTACATAAATTACGAGTACATGTGGCGCGTGTACAACGTATAAAATAAAAAATAGAGCGAGAGCTCGCGGATCGTGAGCGCACTCCCACGCACCTCATAGCGTGGTAACGGCGTGGATCGTCTGCGGAATAATGGTGACAAATTAATGTAGGTAGGTGGATTTTTGTGTTGGGAATCCTAGAAAGAGAACCACGCATTTAAGGCTGTTTTAAATGTCCAATCTGTTAAAAAATTACAGTTATAATTTTTTTTTACAAGTCAATGACCCAAAACGCTAAAAACAATCGTTTATTCTTTACTTTGCATATATATGTTCACTCAGAGGTTATAAAAAGAATTCAATGTTCTCTTGAATTAAACATATATCTATCATTAAATACATCAATAATTAAATTTAAGGTTTTTCTATGTCATTGTACAGTCCTTAACATGCGAGATACGGACACTAAAAATGCGCTATGTTATGTGTAAAAGTTGGGACTACAATGTTTTTTATGTCGATCTCAAACCAGAGCCGAACTTGGAATATTCCAAAGTACTCTTTTTTCAGCAGAATATAGAAATCAAACTTTGCCATGTATTAATATTATGAAGATATATTAAGTTCCGCAATTTTCTTCGAATTCACTTTCACAACCGAAGTGTAAAGAGGCGCTGATCATAAAATTGTAAGGGTTTAGGCAAGATTGAATTACAATGTGATAGATTGCGACGAAACAAATAAATAATATTTATACTAACATAAACATAAATTTAAATCATTCTTCATAAGCTTAATAACATGGCTGTAATTCACGATTTAGGTTTTGTTTGTAAAAATGAGATAAACCCAAATAGTTTAACGCTCCCGACACTCGTTCCACCCTAACCATCTCCCTGAAACCATCGCGATTCCTCTTAGTTATCGCCGAGATTCCTAAGAGTAAAAAAATACAACACCGTAAACTGAAACCCACCTTCCCCTCTGATCTAAGAATATTAAATGGGTGATTAACGAAATTGTGGACTTGAAAGTACTCAGTTTATTTTCAGCGTTAAAAAATACATATTATACAAAAAATCTAGGATATTTCAAGAAGTCATCTGTATTTATTAATTTACAATCCGGAAATTTTATCTTAACACATTGAGTATTTTTATTTTGTGAACCGCTGTTTCGTCTAGCCGAGGCATTTTTTTTTTTTTTTTACAGATAACAGAAATCACTGTTGGCCATTTGTAACATAATTTCTTAATTTCGTCGATAATGCTTATCTCAGCCTTGCACTCTGCTCTAATTTAGACATTTGTACACCTTTCATACATAGTTTTTACACACATTCGCCTGAGAGATCGCATTTCATCAGCATTCCGTCTACTTTTAAAATTCACCTAAACGGGCGAAATAGCTGTCACAAAATAAAATATCATAAAACTCGTTTGACACAGGTATGTTGCAAAGTAAAAACCCACTCTATAGGTCCTGGTAGACCGTCGATGACCATCTAACGGATGTGCTCGGCGGAGCTGATGGATGCGGGCCTGACGTGGGAGGAGGTGAGAGAGCTGGCTGGTGATGGGGGTCTCCTGGAGAAATCTAGTGATGTCCACATGCTCCACATAGAAGCGAATGTGGTGAAAGAAGAATAAGTATAGGTGCATCCAGAAATACTTGAGCAAGATTCTTATAATCTTAAATTTAAACACACCCCAAGCATAAGAACACCCCTTTCTAAATTTTTTCGACAACGCTAATAAAATATACAATAGAATAAATTAAACCGCTTTGTGACAAATTCACTTCAAAGCACAAAAAAAAGGAATCGTGAATTACACGTTACAAAAAATAGGTTAATACACACTTCAGCAAAAGGTACAGGTGCAAACAATTGACTTGCACGACACCTATAGGGGACTCGGGCACTTTGAAATAAGTGCCCGCTCCCCATAGCGACTTAAATGGCGCAAAGGGGCGTGTTCAATAATTGCCCGCGGCACGCCAGCGACCGGTCGTTTAAACACCTAATAGTGAACTTTTGAGTTATTGCGTCGGTCAAATGTCACGGGAAGGTGAATTCCATGTAAAAGTGGACAAAACCAGGAAAAAAATAAAATTATTTTTTTAAATAAAATTATCTTGTTATGTTAGTTGGGATATTGAAGTTGTTTATCAACTCAACTTTATGGACATCCTGCCCCCTGGTGAGAGAAAACTGCATTAGAAGAAGCAAGATGGCCACCATCAGTTGAATAGCTTCTGTGAACCTACTTTTGTTTTCAATATTTGTGTTGCGTCAGTTATGTTTTATTTTTTGTGTATATAGGTAATTAAAACAATAGAAATGAATAGTGAAATATGTTTTTTTTTAATGTATACTATTTTTACCATTGACATAAAAATTTCAATGTAGAAAGTTCATAACTCACAGATTTTTCAGTCTGCATAGACATTCTCAATAAGTATGTCCATTTCATGTTGCATCGGTTACTACAACTTCTTTTTTTTTTTTTTTTGGCATCAGCAGTGAAACCTCACAATTTTAATTCACTACACATTAATTTATATGCCAGTTTGCCTCTATAAAATAATTTTTTAAACTACTTCATAAGCCATTTTACTTATTTATAATTTAGTTAAAAGAAATGTTTTTCTTCCAAATGTTGCATCAGTTACCATGGAATTCACCGGACCGGTACATTTGTAACAAGGTAGGTAGATTTGTAACATAGTTTATAGTAACATGCAACCCGCCCTCGACCGCATGCACCGTGATCCGTGATGATCGAGGTGATTATAATTATAAAAGAGACGAGTCACTATCCACTTTTGGAATATAAAATGGCGGGCCCGTAGTGTAATGGCTGATACACGGTATTTGCATCGTTATGAGTTCGATTTTCGGTGAGATCGCAGGATCTTGGTGACAAAAAAACACAGCAAATTGATTCAAATATGTATCGTACGGTAAGACAATATTGTAAAAAAATAAAATTATTTCACCAGTTAAACGTCAAGTCCAAGTGTCTTCTTTTTAAAACTAATTTCAACTTGTTACTATCACCCACACCTTTGTAATATTTTATAATTCACTAGCTTTAACATTAATCTATCTAAATTAACTTCAAAATATTTTTTTATCATGAATTAAAGTCTATTTAAACTGAAGAAGACTAGAATAGAATCCCCACGTCGCAAAACGCGTTGTGATCTAGCCTCTTTATTGTACAGCGCTCTTGAGGCGATTTCTCGCAAAAACAGCGATTTATATATTTTTTTAAACTTCATATAGAACGAAATAAAATTCTTAAAAACAATATGATATCGCAAAAAATGGTTAAATAAAAACCATGACACATTTGGCGCCCAGCGTGGGGCAAAACAATTTTGAAAAAGATGTGCTATTAATAAATAGGATGTGTTTGTGGCATTTTAACATACATTATTCATTCGAAGTTGAAATTGAGGCTTATGTTGCCTTCTCCGTCATGAGTGACGAGGGAAAGGGATAGGAAGATCTCCTGTCAACGTCGCTTCAAGTGGGATATAGTTCTGCAAGTAATAAAACATTCGTTTTATTTCTATGAATTACTTAGTATTTTTCAAGACAGAAACTATTTTCCGTAAAAAAAAAACGGTATGAAGGTGTGCTGCTTAAAAAATATTAAATTACAATGTGGACACTAACCTACTCAGCAAAATTAAAATAACGCAGGACTAAGAAGTTTCCTGACTTTTGCGAATAACTTCTTAAGAATTAAATTAGGTATTAATTACCTTTTTTCCTATGGTAACGAAGTTTTTTTTACTGGGATTTAATGAGTTCGCTGTTTATTATAAAATGTACGTTACCCTGTGCTTTATTGATGGTAAAACGCACAACTCTATGAAATATATCCCTTAAATCTTTTTAATCAATAGTACATTGTTACGTCTAACCTTTTTGATAATTAAATCGATTAATTAAAATTATCGAAATTTCAACATAGCAAATGATTATTTTAAAAATTGACTAAATTAGCGAACACCGACGCGTGCCCTCCAGGGATCATGCGGTTATAACAGCCACATCTTCCTATCGAATTCAATAAAAAGTGCTTTGAGAAAATAAAAATTATGGCGGACATTATTTCACGCGGGCCATTTTTAAATATGGAAAAATTTTTTTTTTAAATGATTCATTATGTTGACAACTCCGCAGATATACACACACACATTCACTGGCCGCAACCCAGGGGCGGGTCACAGTTGGGGCGTTAGGCCCACAAACTACGATAGTACCAATTTTTTTCGGGACCGGTGTGCTAAACAGCTAAAAGGCTGTATTATCTGATAAAGTAGTTTAGCGTATTTTCCTCGAATAGATGGATCAGAGAAAACTCGCATGTGAAACGTTGTGGACAATCCTACTATAAAAAGTTGTAGCATCTAAAAAGTATAGAGTCCCTGAAAGAAATAACATAGAAATCACGATATACGGCAGATCTGTATCAAAAAGTATCGCGAATTTTAATAATTTATTTCAAAAGAAATTTATTGTAAACATGAATATTCTAATTTGTCCACATTCAAAGTAATTCCCCTCGGATATAATCACATTATTTTATTTTATGGCCCCCAAACCGTTTTTTTTCTCCATCCTACGAAGCACTTAAAAAAATCATTTTATGTGATCATTAGTGTTCACTTCCTCCTTCGCAATGCGATCTTTTATCTCCTCAATCGTGGCGTAGCGTCGTCCTTTCATGCCTCTTCAGTTTTGCAAACAGGAAAAAGTCACAGGGGCCAGGTCTGGGGAATACGTGGCTGCGGCGCTATTTACTTGTGTTGTTTTTGGCCAAATATTCGCTGCACAAAGCAGCAACGATGTGTGAGCAGGGCGCGTTATCATGGTGCAAAAGCCAGTTTTTGTTCTTACCACAAATCCGGGCGTTTCTGGCGGATTGCTTCGCGCAAATTGCGCATTAAACTTGCAGGTACAATATTCCTTATTGACCGTACTACCCTGTGGCAAGAACTCATGATGCACCACGCCCCCCTAGCAATCGACAGAAAAAACTGTGAGCAAAACCTTCACGTTCGAACCGAACTTAGGCGCGCTTTTTCGGTCTTGGCTCATGCGGCAGCTTCCCATTGGGATGATTGAGCTTTGGTTTCCACGCCATACAACCATAAACCCATGATTCGTCACCAGTTAAGACCCCCCATACCCTCTGGAGCACATTATGGGTCGTCACGGACCGAGTCCAACATCTCCTGAGCAATGTTAACGCGAATGCTGTTTTTTGTTCGAAATTGAGCAATTTTGGGCACGAGAATATTCGCGGCGACCCGACTCATGCCCAAATCATTGGTTAAAATCGAATGCAACGAGCCAATCGATATTTTTAGGTCCTCAGCAACTTCTCTAAACGTGATTCGAACCGATTGGCTAATACTATTTTCTTCACTTTCTATCAATGTTTTCGTCTGTTGTTTGACGTGCGGCTTCGGCGTCCGGCACGTTCTCTTCGTCGTTCACATCTTCTCGGCCCTCTGAGAAAAATTTGTACCACCGATAAACGTTGCTTTGGTCCAAGGTAGCTTCACCATATCCACATTCAACATTCGGAATGCGTCCGCGCACTTTATTTTGTTTTTCACACACAAAATTTTGATACAGATTCTTTGATCCATTTTTTGGAATAGGCAAAAATCGAAGACGAGCCAAAACACATCCGAAGCAAAACAGCTGT
This sequence comes from Micrasema minimum, assembly GCA_022494985.1. Taxonomy (NCBI): domain Eukaryota; kingdom Metazoa; phylum Arthropoda; class Insecta; order Trichoptera; family Brachycentridae; genus Micrasema; species Micrasema minimum. The sequence continues at coordinate 6,813 of JAGVSP010003991.1, forward strand.
CAAAAAATTACTAAACATTCAAAATGTCCGACCTTGGTCAGCATAAGTAAGGGACGTGATACCCACAACATACGCTACAAAAAAATCCAAAATCAAATATACGTAGCCCGCGGAAATTCAAAATTTCGCGATACTTTTTGAACATAAAGACCTCGTACATTAAAAAAATAAACAAAAATCATACCCACCAAGCCATAGCCTGTTTGTGGGTAAGGTACTGTGCAGAAAGTCAATGTGAATGTGTTCACCCTTTTTTAAGCAGCATGCACGAGGCAAAAGAGAAAAAGATTCTGTTAAAAAATACAAGATATTATTATATACAAGAAGAAGGGAAATAATTATAAAAAACAAAAAATAAAAAATAACGGAGAATATGTTATTGTTATGGTCCTTATAGTAAGAATGATTCTACCTTTACAATATGTATCCAAATTTGTGTTAAATTTTTAAAAGATGAAAAATGGAATATAAAATTGTAATTGCATCCAATAAAACTAAAAGGATGTAGTCCTACCAAGGGTAATGGATACTAAATAATACTGTAATAAAGATAAACGAGATTATATGGAAAAATTAAAAAAACATTTAATGCATAAATATATATACATAAATATTATCTAATAAAATAATTAATTGTATAAAATAATATGTACAGCCGAAATGAAACAACGAAGGTATTAATGAAAAAATTAACTTTTATATGGATAAAAATGTGTTAAACTTGCAGTTGGTGGTGGCGTGTGAAACTACTTGTGAAATGTTCATTGCGAAATTAGTGGAAATAAAATTAATGCATGCTTGTGAAGGTAGAATTTATTATCATTAAACTTTTCATGCCTGCATTGCAAAACAGCCACTAAGCGACTTGTGTGTTTGACACGACCATTAATAATTACGGAATAAAAAATACGCGCCATTTATGAGGCAAATGTATTATAAACCCTGTTTATGAACTTTAGAAAATAATCACCTTGAGTGGTTATCATAAAAAAAACGAGAAAGCTCACTCGCGTTTAAAAATCTATCTCGCGGAATCAAAAATTAATAAAAACTTCCTTTAGTGGGGAGTGTGGTGAGGCCCTTACACGTTTATTGGAGGGGGGTAGGTAAGTCATTTTTAAATATATCATCAATCAGTTTTCGCCCGGCTTCCGGAGAACCCTTGGCGCAGCCGCCTACTGTACCGCGAGCCGGCGAACCCGACTTTTACTACGCTTTTTTCTCGGCTTACGGGGGCGTTGGAGGTGTGCAAGCCGGATCAGAATATCAAATAAAATAACTTTTTGCTAAAAAAAATAATTTTTTTAGGACATATCGGATTTTATAGTAACTGTAGAATTATACTTTTTTACATGCTCACTGAGATAAATCATTCACTAAATGAGCAGGAATCTTGATTTTCTCTGCGCTAAGTTATTTTTAATTTTACGATAATCGAGATGTTTTTGCACTAATCGACACAGTTTGAAATACCCCGATAAAGCCGAAACAGGCTGTCACAAGATTAATTTTAAAAGTTAACCAATAGTGGTTCGATGTTTTGCAATTATTTAATAAACTTTTGTAATACTAAAAACTAGATTTTTACCCTAAAACCCAGCGGCCCACCCTACCGCACACGAAGGATACGAGTAAGGTGTTTTCACGGCATTTTTAAACAAGATAAGTTACTTAAGGTAAGAGTGCCTATTGTTTAAGATGGCATAATTAGACGGCAACGATTCATTGTAAAAAGATTAAATATTAATAACAATAAAACCAGTAACAACCACTCATACTAAAAATGGTCCCTCGAACCGGATCATTAAGTACCGGAGCTTGTAAATCTAGTTGCAAAAAGGGTGAAGTATATTAACTAAAAAATACCACAAGAAATATAAATGTGACTCAACATAAGACTTTCAGTATTAATTTTTATTTGGAGACAATATCCAAATTAAGTATAAAAAACAAGTTGCGAGAATAGATCCATTTTATATTATTTTAGCAATGCAGAAATCTCACCAAGAGGTTCCAGATTTAATTAAGAATTAAATTAATCTTGGAACATTTATTTTTTAACTAACTAATTAACCATCACGCCATTTCTCCATAGGGGTAGGCATTCAAGGATAAAACAGCCACACCTTATATGACATTTTCTGGGTACGCTTTGCTCGCTTCTATTCACATACATTGAGACACAACTTCTAATACTGTTTTTGGAATGCAATTGAATTATTCCGAATCGTTAAACCACTTAAAAATAATTTTTGCACCCGGGGGGTGAACACTATGGTATATAATTCCAAGTCTATAAGTCTTCACTCAGGTCAACTTGTTTCAGATGCATAACGCTACCACTGACAATTTAAACAGCCTGGAATAAACTTGGGTTACTTGGGGGATCACAATTTATTTAACGGTTTTGCACGTATTAGTTACATAATGTTCATGGGTTCACAAAGTAAGTCAAAAGTGAAAACATATAAATCTGAAATTAGCCAGATTTAAAAATTAAGATAATGTACATCTTATCTTATATTTAAGGGGTTTCACCCAAGTTTTATTTCAACTATTTGTTTTATTTATATACCTCGGATCATATTTTCCATGTGCTTTTAGAAATCGGCAGTAACTGGCTGTGATCGGGGGGGTTGGGCTTTTTCAAATTAGGCACTGCATCGGTGCACCGAATGCATTTGATTACATAAAGGTAAGATGATCAGTAGGGTGATGCTTAAAAATGAAAGTTTAAAAATTCAACAGTTCACCCTCCCATTTTGATCTCTCATATGTAAAATGGAGTTAACTAAAATTTTGTTGGATTTCATTAAGTTTTAGGGGTCGCTACCAGGCTTTAAATTTCATAAAAAATGATAAAATTCAATATAATTTAAATTAGTAATTTTTAATATTATAAAAAACCTTATCTCACTTAACACTTTATTTTTATGCCAGGAAGACTCCAATCTAACCACACAACCCCTCCCTTCACTCTAGACCAACTCCCCCCCCCTCTCCAAATGTGTAGACATTAGAGTAGAGTAGAGTAGAGTGTAGACAAAACATAGCTGAAAAATATAAAAAGATTTTGACACTGATGTTCCATTAACTGTGCAATGGGACGAAAAGATGTTAAAAGATATCACAGGCCATGAAGTTGTTGACCATCTTCCAGTTTTAGTTTCTGGCAAAGGGGTGGATCAGCTTCTCTGCATTCCAAAACTTGAGTCTGCTGAAGGTGAAAAATATTGCATCATCCCTCCTTTCATGGGGTTTACTCAATAAAGTAAAGAGTATGAGTTTCGACACAACCGTATCTAATACTGGGTCTCGAAAAGGGGATTGTATTCTACTTGAGCAGAAAATGGATAAGGAAATGCTCTGGCTAGCATGTAGGCATCACACTACGGAAATTATGCTGGAATCAGTTGTTCAAAATGAAATTGGGCCTTCGTCTGGACCAGATAAATTATTATTAAAAAAATTTCAGAAAAACTGGCAATTAATCAATAAAGAAGAGTATACGACGTTAGAAACTGATAAATAATCTATTGAAAAGCTCCAAGATGTGAAAGATTAAATAATCAATTTTGCTAAAAAACAATTGACAGAATATCAGCCCAGAGATGATTACAAGGAACTCTTGCAACTAAGCATTGTATTTTTGGGAGGAGAACTAGAAAACGGCGTGTCATTTAAAAGTTCACGTTGGATGGCAAAGTCTATATACTCTCTGAAAATATTCTTGTTTTGAGAACAATTCAGATTGACAAAACACGAGGAAAAAGGTTTGCGAGAAATCTGTATTTTTACAATCTTAATCTACATTAAGTATTGGGTCCAAGCTCTATCCGCTTGTTCAGCCCCAAGAAACGACTTTGAATTCCTCAAAGATTTAAAGAAGTATGAGGATGTAAAACCTGTCATAGCTAGAAAAGCAATAAATAAAGTATGTGGCCATTTATGGTATGTCTCAGAGGAACTTATCGCCTTATCATTTTTTGACGACAAAGTGGGAAATGAAACTAAGAAGAAAATGGTGGAAGCTCTAAAGAAAAAAGGAGCTGATTTTTGCCCGAAAATAATTAATGTAGACATTGAAAACATTGGTATTAAAAATCTAGAAGATTTTGTCACTAGTAACACCGAACGATTCTTTTCTATTACCGGATTAAGCTCCGATTTCCTCAAGAAAAAAGTTGAAGACTGGATTAAAGACAAGGAATATGTTCAAAGTAAGGAGATAGTAACAAAATTTTAGGTAGTCAATGATACAGCAGAGGCAGGGGTGTCCTTAATCCAAGAGTACAACAAAATGTCCCTAGATGAAGACCAGAAGCAGTATATTTTGCTTCTTGTGAAGTCCTTCAGACAAAAGTTCCCGAACTAAAAAAAGCAACTTTGCTGTCTGCATAATGAGTTTTTAACGTGTTAATTGTGCATCAAAATCTTTTTGAGGACTCTAAACAAACTAATAAAAGCTTATATTAATTCTGTAATAAGTTTTTGAAAAATTGTGACCGTTAAAGAAATTTTGTAAAAATCTGCGTTTTTTGTCAAATTTTCCTCTTGTTTGTTCACATCCCGAAAGTAAATTGTAACACATATGTGATACAAAATTAGCTTTGGGTAATATATATGGACCTTAAAACCTCATTTTAGTTTTTATTATGTAAACAAATAAAATTTTATGATAAATACAAATTTTTTTAAATAATCACTTTTTGGGAAAATGTTAGATTTTTAAATCTTTGGTAGCGACCTTTAAAATTTTTTTCAAAAAATTTCAAAAAATTAATTTAAGTTTCTCTTATTAGGTAGAACAAAATGGGAGGGTGAACCAAGAGAAAAGAAACAAAAAATATTTTTGGGTCTTTTAAGCATCACCCTAATGATCAGTCTTACGATTCGGTACCAGTCCAAAGTATCACACAGATACCTAGTATATATATATATATATATAATTTTCCATTATAATTGAGATTTTTGGGTTGAAATATTGCTAAGCAATATAAAAACAAAATCGTCAATTTCGAGTTACTATTATTTTCATCTCACTTAGTACTCATCTCGGAAATATTTTATCGGGAAGTCTCGATACTTAAACTATTTCATATCAATCCCCGTTTTTTACTGCTCGAAACAAACGTCTGGCGAATAATAATTTCATACGCAATTAAAATTCAGGACACACGCCGGAATTTACGACAACTTCAATAATTAATCACGTACACTTAAGTGCTATTAGGGTTCAAGCCTCAGTAGCGAAAGTTTAAAAGTTAAGTGTTTTTGGGTCATTCATAAATATTGCCCTGTATTTCTTTTGATTTATATGATTTTTTTTTGTTTTATTATTTTATTTACACGATTTCTTTAACACAAAAAAAAAAATATGTGCCATTTTTGTAGAAAAGCATTGGTAGAAATATTTTTGTAGCTATGAACCACGTACATTTATTAAGTGATAAAGATTCTTCTTCTTATTGTTATCATTCTAAGCATTTATATTACGTCATTAAGTCGTTGTTGCACCAAATGAGCAAAACGTAAGTCAGTGCTTTTCCTTGCACGCTCTCCGGTAACAATTAATGCGCATTAATTTAAAGTTGAGCGGTCCCAAGAAGGGGGGCGCCTTAATTTGCTACCGCGCTGAATAAGTTAGTTAGTAAGGTGAGAAGTAATCGTAAATCCAGAAGTCACGGCTGAATGCGCGAGTGTACAAGAAGGAGTGAATTGGGAATGTACATGGGCCGTAATGTGAGTATTCTAAAGACATAGGTAGATAAGATAATGGAGGTCCTAAGAAGGGCCGCAATTCTTGTACAAACGAATCACTGTAATATTTTGTAACATAATTCAGAATAATGTTTATAAGCGAGAACTAATCGTAAATCCATAAGTAATGAGTGGATGCACGAGTGAATTGAGAATAAGCAAGGACCAAAACGTGAGAATTCTAAAAAATAGATGATGGAGGTCTTGAAAGGACCTAAAATCCCTGTACAAATAAATCCCTCCAATATTTTGTCGTAAATCGTAAATCAAGAACACTTGTGTGAGTGTAAAAACGGGTATAAATTTATTGGGAATGCACAATTAACATAGTGCGAGAATTATAAAGACAAAGAATGGAGGTCCTTAACAGGGTCTGTCAACTCATCCTAAAACGATACTTATCGTAACAGGACTAATCATTCTAATTACGAGTATTTTATAATTTTTTTTCAATTCTACCAATTTTTTCAAAAATCTACGAACAAATAATAAAGGTTAGACTTACTAAATTTTTAAATGAAAATAATATTTTATCTTCTTTACAATATGGCTTTAGACAAAAATCAGGTACCAAAAATGCAACGTTTGATTTTATATCAACAATTCAAAACCACTTAGATCAGGGAGACTTTACTGCCGGATTATTCATAGACCTTAAAAAAGCCTTTGACACAGTGGATCACATCATATTGATCGAAAAATTGAAATATCTGGGCATCACGGGAGTACGACTAGACCTTTTGATTGACTACCTTTCTGACAGAGCATGTGTTGTTGAAGTCGGCGGTGAGTTGAGTTCTCCTGGCCTAATCACTTGTGGGGTACCTCAGGGCTCAATTCTTGGCCCATTACTGTTTATAATCTATATAAACGATATAGAATGTTGGGGTATTGAGGGGAGAATTCAGCTTTATGCTGATGACACAACTGTCCTGTATTTTTGTAAGAATAAACTCGAGCTTCAGATAAAAATTTGAAAGTGATGTTATCCGTCTGTCAGAGTGGCTTCGATTAAACAAATTAAGTCTGAACACGAAAAAAACACATTACCTTCTTTTTGGGAACAAAAACTCTGAATCACTCAATGTTGCAATCAGGAAGGATCATGTAGACAAGAAAAACGTAACAAAATACCTGGGTCTCTTAATAGACTCACGGCTTACATGGAGTGATCATATTGAATATGTAAAAAAGAAAATAACACCGGTAACAGGGATACTTTTCAGATTTCAAAAAATGCTCTCTGTATCACAGCTCCGGTCAATTTATTACTCAATGGTCCATTCTCACCTATCATACCTTTGTTGTATTTGGGGTTTCGCAACAAAGCAAAAGATTTCGGAGGTCCAAGTAATACAGAATAGAGCAGTTAGAAATGTTTTTCACTTGCCGTACGATACACATATAAAAGATTTATACTTTGAGACAAAAATCATGCCCTTTCACATGCTTCCTACATACGAAATTACTAATTCAATATTACATACAATTTTTGATTCAATGCACACAAACATCGAGACCACTTTTAATAGAGACGTTCATCAGCACAACACCCGTTCACGCAACAAAATACATTTAGAATCAGCAAATACAACCAGATTTGGTACAAGATCCCTAAAATACATAGCATTTTCCGAATTTAATTTTGTTACCTGACATGTTTAAGATCCCTGTATATAACTATCGAAACAGGACCTCTGATTTGAAAAAATATTATTTTAATAAGTATTTTGAATGATACCTTTTCTAATTTGACATCTCAACAGAGACGAGAAACTTGGAAAGGGAATATGGATATCTAGGCGTTTACAGGGCTTATGACCTGTCATTGGCTGGGTTAAGTGGCCACTTGATGTATTACAACATTCCCCATTTCACCTAGTATTTGATATCCATATCTGCCAATATACAGTATAGGGTGCGCGTAAAGGAGCTGCCTAAGAACCGCCCTAATTTCACTCGGCCGATCATAATTAAATTTACGACGCAGAGTATTCGGGACAAAATACTAGCGGCAGCAAAGAAAAATAAGGATTTAACCTCTGCAGATATCAATCTCCCAGGAGACAACAAGATTTACATGAATGAGAACCTGACGCCAACAACCCGTGCTCTCTTCACTGAAGTCAGAAGTCTCTGCAAGAAAAAAAGCTTCAAATTTGCCTGGGTGAAACAGGGTCAGGTTTTTGTCCGGAAACATGAAGCAAGTCCTATCATTAAAGTGTTGACTAATTCTGTCTTACAAAATATTTTTTTATAACTTCTAAAACTTTTATTTCTTGTAAATTTTTATTTCTTGTTAAATGCAGTAATTTCTATCTATCCAAATTCAGTTATACATGTTTATTTTTTAATGGATCGAGTTTAATTCTATCCAATATCAGTTATGCGTGTTGCGGATTTAATATAGATAATAAAATAGGGCCAAATCCGAAATAAGAGGTTATTACCAAAATGTTACTGGTCTCCGCGCTCGAAAACCAATGACTTCCACCTAAATGTTACCAATAATGATTATGATATATAATCCTTATAACAGAGACATGGCTTCTTCAAAGCATTCATAACTCCGAACTTTTCGATGACCGCTATCAGGTTTACAGACGTGATAGGGGTGGCTCTAGACGCGGTGGGGGTGTGATGATTGGAATAAGGAAAGAATTCAAAGTTTATCATCAAATTAACTGGGAATCATCTGCAGAAGACATTTGGCTAACGCTAACTGTTGAAAACAATGCTAAGATTAACATTTGTTGTGTCTATATTCCACCAGGCAATAACCATTCTACTTACACCCACGATTTTCTCAATAAATTAGGCGAACTAAGAACCAAGTATCCTAATGACGAATTTCTTATTATTGGCGATTTCAACTTGCCCCAAATTTTGTGGCAGAAAAGCACAGATGGAAATATGTCTATCTTGAATAGTGATCACTCGAATAATCTATCAGAATTCTCTGACACTCTCTCATTTACTGGTCTCTCCCAATATTGTTCAATACCAAATAGTAATGACAAATATTTAGATCTTGCATTAAGTTCTTTAAAGTTAATAGTGACTAATTCTTCTCAACCCTTGATCCCTGAATGTCGACATCATAAAGCTTTGCTTATTGATATCGAACTAAAATTATACACACCAATGCCTAAACAATCTCGTACAATTAGACTATTTAGAAAAGCGATTATATATCATTATTAATGACTGCATGGGAAATATTGATTGGGAAAGGAATTTTCCAACCTCTCAACTAACAGGGCTGTGGAGAAATTTTACTATAAATTGTCAGAAATTATATCTACCAATGTTCCCACGAGAGAGTGTAACTTGCACAATTCATACCCAACGTGGTATAGTCCTGCATTAATCAAACTAATTAAAGAAAAACTTAAAATGTTTAAAAAGTGGAAAAAATTTAACAATCCTTTGGATAAAATTGACTTTAATGTTCTGCGCGCAAGACAAAAAAGAATGGCTAAGATCTGCTTTAAAAAATTTGTTGATAATGCTGAGTCAAAAATTAGCCAAGATCCAAAACAATTTTGGACCTTTGTTAAAAATAAGCGGAAAGATCAAGGCTTACCGCAATCCATGACTCTTGGAGACAATATAGCAGATGACCCAAAACAAATCTGCGAACTATTTTCACAACATTTTGCGTCTTCTTTCAATCATCACACTCTTAGTTCGCATTCATCTAGTACCAATATACAAACTGACAATCATGTCAATATATCTTCTATTTCGGTCTCCCTGAATATGATTATTAGTATTATAAAAACCTTTCTAATAACTCAAGTGGAGGAAGCGACAATGTTCCGTCATATTTTATAAAAATGAGCTGCTATGAAATTGCCAAAAACCCTATTATTACTTTTTCGAAGGTCACTAAATGAAGGGGTATTTCCAGACCTATGGAAACGTGCCTATATAACTCCTATATTTAAATCTGGATCCAAGAATGATATAAAAAATTATCGCCCTATCTCTAAACTTTGTATTATAAGTAAAATCTTTGAAAAAATAATCTATAATCAATTATACAGCGCCGTAAGGGGCTCGATAATAGAAAATCAACACGGGTTTGTAAAATTTAAATCTGTGACATCAAATCTCGCAGTGTTTTGGAGTTTATTCTAAAGGCCATGGACGAAAGGACTCAAGTAGATGCAGTCTACACTGACTACTCAAAGGCCTTTGATAGCGTTGTACATAGTATATTATTAAATAAACTGTGGAGTTTGGGGATTCATGGTGATCTCTATAGGTGGCTAGTTTCCTACCTTAGTAAAAGGCTTCAATCAGTAGCAATTAACGGGTTTGTTTCAGAACTTGTAAACGTACCATCTGGGGTCCCTCAGGGATCACACTTGGGGCCTTTACTTTTCATATTTTTTTATAAATGACATTGGTCGGTGTTTCGAATTTGCACACTTTTTTTGCTTTTTGCTGACGACATGAAAAAATATTTTTTACCATTAAATCACAGCAAGATTGTATCAGACTCCAAAGTGACCTTAACAGACTAGACGAATACTGTAAACTTAACTATCTAAAATTAAATACTAAGAAATGCTTTGTCTTGACTTTCTCCAGAAATAAACTTAAAATTTTGAATAACTACAAACTAGATAATTACAATCTTTCAAGAGTCAACGAAATCCGAGATCTCGGTATTATATTAGACCATAAGGTTGACATTTGAGGCACATGTCAACTCAATTGTTAACAAGGCCTATCAAATGTTAGGCTTCTTGTTTCGTATAGGCAAAGAATTCAGTAATGTGCATACACTTAGACTATTATATTTCACCTATGTTAGAAGCCAATTAGAATTTGCATCCCCTGTTTGGAATCCGCAGTATAAAAAATATATCGAACGCATTGAATCTATTCAATTAAAATTTATAGCGTATTGCAAATTTGCAATGAAAATTCCAGATAGGGATGCAAATGATTTTATTACCCAACTTAATTTAAAATCATTGCAATCCCGTAGGAAACTGGCTGACCTAGTTTATCTTTATAAAATTATTAATAATATTGTCGATTCGCCACAGCTCTTATCACAAATAAATTATAGGATCCCCGGAGTGCAGACCAGAAGCAAAACGTTATTTATGATCTCAAAATGTAATACCAATTCTGGTCGAAATTCTTTTATTAACAGATCCTGCAACACGTATAATAATACGTTTAATTATATAGACTTAACTCATATTAAATTGGATAGGTTGAAGAAAGATGCTGCAAGTATTTTGTTTTAAAGATTAAGTATTTTGTTTTAAAAATTATGTTATTTAGTTAATCTAATAAGGTATGTGATGAGTACCTATCCTGTACATACATTGATTATCTAGGTATTATAGTTTTTATTTTTTTTATTGTTTCTAAATTTTAATTTCTAAAAAATGCCAATTTTATTTTTCAGTTATGTTACTTTTCCTTTAAAACATTTTAATTTATGCTTTACATATTACAAATAAGCAACTGTGTACAGGATGGGTACTTTGCAACAATAATAAATGTTTCAATATTTTTAGTACTTAAGTGATGGCCTTTAAGTGGACATTATTGTTAGAAATTAATGTTGTATATATTTTTAAAATAAGTGTATGTCTGTTGGCTGTCCATAAACAAATAAAAATTGAGAAAATTGCTAAGCATTTTAGCAGAAACAAATGTTGTTTATAAAAATTTGCTGGTAAAAGT
>JAGVSP010003992.1:0-32262 GCA_022494985.1 Micrasema minimum
TCCTCGCTGTCGTTCGAGGACTTCCCCTACACTGGACTCTCAAAGGTGAGAATGATGAGTAATGAATGATTATGAATAATAGATGAGTTGCCAAGAACATAATCGTCTTTTTTCGGAGATGCTTTACCTGCAAATCTGCTGCAGCATTCTTCCATGGTCGGATAATTGTCATTCGAGTGCTAACTTTACACTGGACTTTTAATAACAATGAATAGTGATGAATTAGAAATTTGTCATATATGGTTATCAGATGATGGGCGGACTGGGGAATGTTGTAATTATTGATTTATTAATACACTTAGATTTGAACTAAACCCAAAAAATGAATGACACTTCAACTCCGCCAAAACCTCCAACTCCGCCAGACGCGTATTCAGTATTTCTTTAACCGCCGGCCGAGTCAGACGTTCAGAAAACATTCCGAAATACCTTCCTGTGTAGTGAAACCGTGTAAAAACCGTACGTATAAAATTAACAAAAAAGATTCGTGTAAGAAGAGTGTAATTTTCCACATGTAAGTGTTTATTTATATTTGTTTACATAGCCTAAAATATTTATTATTCAAAGAAAGTTTTCTTCTTAAATAATAGCCAACAGCCTGTCCACATGAAAAAAAAGACATTTTAGATACATGGTAAAATTCATGAACGCTCCTCGTAAGGAACGGGTTAGTATTGTATACTGTTACTGTAACCCTATAAATAGCCCATACCTTTTGCGGTGTGTGGGCGGATGCTTGCCGGCAGTCGAAGGGCTCTGATAGGTCGACCCGTGTAAGTGTATTGAGGTGCGGAATCTTCGTGTCATTACTTTTTCTAAATAATTTACTCTGCAAGGCAGATTTAAGTGTATCTAAAATCAATGGTTGTAATTCATAAAGTGGCCGCTAAACCCAGCCAGTGACAGGTCATAAACTCATTGTCGTTTGAGAACTTTCCTTACATTTAACTTTTCAATGAGAGAGTTGGTTGCAAAAAGATGGAAGGACAGCTGGGAGTCAACATTCCAAGAGGCAGCGTCGAATAAAACTAATACAGACCCTTAGGTCTACCTTAAGAAAAAGAAGGGAAAGTCTCCAAGAACAAGTGTTTCAAATTCATCCGCGTACAAGTTTGGAAGCGATTTCTTTGATATCTATGTATTGCCCATGAAATTAAGTATTTTGTTAAACTTTAGTACCTAAAAGTGTATCAAGTCAAGTTCTTATTTTTAATTTAACTTGGAAAACAGTTTTTATCACCCGTTAAATACATTTTCTGCTCTGTTACATCCAATATTTAGTTACGCTGCAGAGTTAAGCCAAATTGTTATATAATCAACATTGAATCATCTTGATACGCCGACAATGACGTTTATTTCCGTTTATCTTGGTTTCTTGGTCTCAAACGATTTACAAAAGATCTCAGATATTGACCATGACCAATCTCGTGGAGTATCTATATGGATAAAATGACGTCTGATTAGACTCGCTAAATTCATGCTGTTTTTTGCAGCCTTTTTTTCACAGTCGAATTGAATTTAGATACGGTACTCTGTGTGATTTTTTTAGATCAATACGTTAAAATAATTGTGTCAATGAAGATATTTTTTGGTGGAACGCTTCGTGACGGACGCCGGAACTAACTCTCATATTAATTTGTTTGGGAAGTAAACTAGATTTTATATAAAACTTATCGATTGTCTGTGTTTGTCACGTTTTTTCATTTAAAATATATTGACGTTATGTTATTACGTCATTTTTATCCTGTTTTATCAATAAGCTCATCGATCGGTCGCTAACCGCGTTAATAAGCTAGGTACACGTACCTTAACTCTGACGTTAACTGAACATTTGAAATACCTTGAAACCTTAAATAGGCTAACATTGTTAAGAGCATACCACTCCACGTTGCTTGCGGCCGCTTTCCATATAAACGTATTTCTCGATTTTCTCTCTGGAATTTAAAATTAGAGTAATGATTTTTTCAGACATATTAGATATCAACAAGATGCGTGTTTGCATTGACTTAATTTCAATATATTTTATTTGTCAAAGGAGACATATAAATTATTTAAAAAATAAGACGATACAAACAAGCATCTGGTCGATATTTAAAATGTGTGAAAAAAAAATTCCAGGGAGAAAATCGAGTAATACGTTTGTATGGGAAAGCGGCCGCGAGTCACGTGGTGTGGTATGCTCTTACGGCAAGGGGGAGGAAAAATACAAGACATTTTCACAGTGCATATTTTTATATTCTGTATATGAACCTTTAGAGGCTTGCACTCACTCCTCACAGTTTGGAATATTTTATTTTTATTATTATTTATAACATTTTGGGTCGTCAAATTCCTGGTCTAAATATGAGTAAAATAAATTGCAGAGTCATCTGCAGGACATTACTAGTACTTAATTTAACTCTTAGAAGAGTCTTAACTACAAAAAATAAAGTAATTGGCCTATAAATACTTAACTTTAATATCAATGCATAGATGGCGCGTTCAACTCGCTGGTGGATGATTCTTGATTCGTAGCATAAATACAAAATCAAAAATGTTACCTGGTGTGGATATTCGCTAATAAGCGGAATGGGGAATGTTGTAGTACCTACATAAAAAGGCCACTTAACCAGCCAATGACAGGTCATAAGCCCTGTAAACGCTCGAAAATCCATATTCCTGAATTTGAAAAATTTCTACCTCATCTCTGTAGGGATATAAAAATAAAAATTTATAACATTGTTATTGTGGCGGAAGAAATGACCTCACGCGGGCAACGCGGGACGAACGAACGAGCCGAACTCCACCGAACGCGCTCGGACAATAGCGGAGAGATATTTTGACCCTCTGCGTGACCACACGTCGATTTTGCGCAGATTTCTTGCCGCCAAATTGTGGGGCAAACTAAATTCATTTTTCATTTTCAATCGTACTTTAATAAGTTAAGTTTATTGTATTTTCTTATCGTTAAATTCTTTGTAATAAATGTGCACTGTAAAACTGTAAGTATCTTTCATTTCTCTCTGAGCACCCACATAAAGCCATAACCACCAGGGTAACTAATCCTGGTGGCCCACATTATTACTATATTACATATTATTACTATCATTATTATTATCTTCTCTTTCCAGACCTACTGCCTGGACAAGCAAGTGGCCGACTCAGCCTGCACGACCACCGCGTACCTGGGCGGGGTGAAGGCCAACTACGGCACCATCGGAGTCACTGGAGCCGTGCTGAGGAAGGACTGCGCAGCGTCTGCCAACCCTGAGAACCACGTCCACTCCATCGCCAGCTGGGCGCAGAAAGCGGGCAAGGCCACAGGTAAAAAAAAAAGATATTGTTGATTTATCCACCTTGATGATAATTAGCATAAAGGTCTCCTGCATGACATTATGGCTTTGAGGACAAACCCCAAAAACGAGAGTGTCTGGAACTATATAATATGTTGAGCTGAAGATGAGACGCAGATGTTGAGAAGAATGATTTGCAAATCCTCGCTGCAAATCAATCCACGGGATTTAAACTACGAAGAAATTTATCTTTGACGGGAAATGAGGCAAAATAATATTAGCTCTACATTCACAGAGTAGAGTTTTACACTATCATAAAGTTCCACGCCGAAGTGCTTTGGAAGTTCGACAGAAGCGAAGTACGGGTGGTAGCTCGTCGAAATACTCAAAACACATAACAAAACACTTAAACACAATCAACATACAACAGAAACACAACACACCCTCACTGCCACAAACACACACTAAAATTCGATTAATGTAATAAAAACCAACGATTTTCCAAACTTCCAGATACTATTTCGCATTAAAATCTGTTTGCAGGAATAGTAACAACAACCAGAGTAACTCACGCGTCACCTTCTGGGTCGTATGGACACACTTCAGAAAGAGATTGGGAAGCTGACAGCGATATTATCAAGGCTGGAGCAGATCCAAGCGTGTGCCCTGATCTTGCTAAACAGCTTATATACGGAGACGTTGGCAAGAACTTCAAGGTTTGGTCATCCTCTTATATTATATTGAGTACAGAGGATAGAAAAAAAGGGACCAAGTTTGGCAAGCTGATTATTCCAACTTTTTACATGAACACTTTCAAGTACTTTATTTGATCATATCTTCCTTTCTTTCTAAATTATAATACAGAAAATATAAAGGAGTGAAATTAAACAATAAATATGATATCTGAATCTAAAAGAGTATGGATAATATTCTTGGCTCTTCTCAACTGGCTTTTGCTGGGGATGCTAGGCTATCAACCATTAGTCATTATGGAGGAGAAAGGACATTCATTTAGGTGTTCACTTCTTCTAGGTGATTGGTGGTCGCATACATAACTCAAATATTCTGATGGATTTAGGTTTGTTCGTACCAGATATATGTATGTAAATAAAAGTTAAAATGTCCGTTCATAAAAAAATACCTTAGTCCGATACATCCGAGATGATGTGATTAATTTAATGTAAGCTAAATAATGTATCGTTGTAATGGTTTTTCTTTTTATGTTATCATTTACGCATTATAATTTTAAATTTTAATATTCATGTTCATTACATTTATTGTTTTATTCACTGCCTTAAAATCTGTATAATTTGTTGTTTTCTTTTTGCTGATAAATATATAATCGATTTATTGTATTAAGAACTCCTTACTTTCTTGTTTTTCATAGCCATGAAATGCTGTATTATTATATTATTATTAAAATGCATTACCATCAAAAAATCTTTAATTTGAATTTAAAAAAATATTTACCAATTCCGCTCATTCTTTCAGGTTATTCTGGGAGGCGGCCGGAAGAACTTCTTCCCAAACACCACCATAGACAAAGACGGCGAGCCGGGGGTCCGTCACGACGGGCTGGACCTCACCTCAGTCTGGCAGCAGGAGAAGTCCGCCCGGGGGGTGTCGGCCGCCTACGTCACGGATCGCAATACCCTGCTAGGGGCGTCGCACATGGCGGACGCCATCTTGGGGCTGTTCGACGCAGACCACATGCAGTACCACTTGGAGGCAGACTCCGCCAAGCACCCAACCTTGGCCGAGATGACAACCGTCGCGATACAGATGCTGTCAAAGGAGGAAAAGGGGTTTTTCTTGTTCGTTGAAGGTAAATATCGACCCTTAACAACCAATGTCGTAAAAGCCATTTTGACCTAAATGAGTTTTGGTTTTAACTACATTTGTAGCTCAAAGGGTCAATATATGGATTACACTTTTAAATTATTTTCCCCTTATCCCCACCAAATGGTGCATAGGCCACTGCATTGGTACGCCAAGTGCAGTGAATCTTTATCATTTGGTATATGAAGGCAAGTTGAACAGTCTTTGGTCTCAGCACCACTCCAATGGGGTGCTTCCAGATAACATGAATAAAAACGTTATAAATATTTAAAGTATATTTTTACAATTCCAACGATATAAAACACAATACTCAAAAAAATTATTTTTATTAATAAATTTATGTTTTAAAAACACGAAAATACGGATGATTTTTAACGCCCGTTATTGGCTAATGACGTGACACCCGTCCACCGTGAAAGGCGGGAAATTCATTCCGTAGTAAGCGCCTATATTGCTGTGACGTCACACCGCATGCGCGCCAAATGGAGGATTTTGCGAGCGATAAGAAAAAGCGCTATTTCAAATTGCGCTAGAAAATTCATATGACATCGTAAAAAAAAAAAAAAAATTCCCTTGATATTGTAATTTTTCAATTTTTTTAAAGTAAAAAATAAAAAATCGGAAGAACCCCATTGTTTTAAATCAACATCTCGCTTATTAACTGATGAAAAAGAATAGCTCCGATGACTTCTTTATTACGACTTGTAATCTCTACAACATCTTTTTCTTCTTTCAGGTGGTAGAATAGATCACGCGCACCACACAAACCTGGCCAGGAAGGCCCTCGACGAGACGATAGAGTTCTCCGAGGCCATCAAATCGGCCATGTCCATCGTTGACAAGGACACTCTTGTCGTGGTCACGGCCGACCACGCGCACACCATGTCGTACGCCGGGTACGCGAAGCGGGGTTCGGACATCCTCGGGTTCGGCGGAGTTGGGCTGGACGGACTTCCCTATACCACCCTGGCCTATGCCAACGGACCCAGCTACAAAGCGGAGAAGGGAGGGCGATATAATTTGTCTAGAGATGATACGCGTAAGTTAAATTTTAAGGTCGTAATCCATTAGTTACATACAAACTACAACCGTTCAACTTTTTGTTTGTTGATTGTATCTATTTTTATATATCTTTTTTTTTTTGCTATTTAACCAGTAACCACTCACCTTGATTCAATAGATTTTTGTTTAAATGTCTCTATTACTCTAATTGTCCATGCGCTTGGTAGCTGCAAGACAAATTGTAATTGAGTGAGTCTTTCCCGGTAAATTCAAGCCATCTTTAGTAAATAGTTAGGATAAAATATGTATTGTAATCCTGCCCCAATTTTTCAAAAACTACTAAACTTGTTCGTAAAATCAATTACCCCGATTACTGATATCAGATGGAAGCTGGCATTCCAGTAGTCCATGCGCTCTGTAGCTGCAAGATGACCTGGATTCTTGACTCTATCTGCTATCAGTAAAATTAGTATTTCATTAGTATCGCGTTTTTAGTAAAATTGTTTGAATTTAATTTGTACGTGGGTGAAGCTGAAATTCCAACAGTCCATGCGCTTTGTAGTTGCAAGACGAATTGGGGTTCAGTACTTCACCTACGTATAGATTTAGTATCATTTCTTAGATAATCGTTGTCTCAGATCCTTTATTCATAAATTGGGAATGGAATAAACTAAGAATATCGAATGTACAGCGCCCTTGAGGTGATTTCTCACAAAAATGGCGCTTAATAAATTATCCATAATAATAATAATAAACGGGTAGTAATCTATTGGATTCTCTTTTTGTTTTGCTGGGTACACTACTATGTTGCTTGACTCTCCTTCCTTTATTGTTTCAGATCACCCAAACTACACATTCCCTTCTCCAGTTCCTCTTGATTCTGAGACCCACGGAGGAGAAGATGTAGAAGTATTCGCCCACGGTCCTTGGTCCCACCTCTTCACTGGTCTATACGAACAAAATGTCATTCCTCACACCATGGCTTTTGCTGCTTGTATAGGACCTGGTCTGACGGCTTGTTCGCTGAACTAAACCTAACTAAATACCCAGGAATTTATATCATTTTCATAAAATAGATGTTGTACAATTGATTTGAAAACCTTTCCCAGTTTTATTGGTACGCAAAATGATCTGCTAAGTCGATCTGAAAAATTAATATTGGAAAAAATTATGCATGTATAAGAAAAAAACACAAAACTATCAATGCTTTTAGTTTACCGTATATTGTTTTCTTTTATCGTTTGTTAAAGTGAAAAATTTGAAAAGTTTTAAATATTTTGTAAAATTGTTCATTTTCCGAATTAAACATTATTTCTTCCGATTCAGATTTTATTGATTGATTTACTTAATAACATCTAATTTTTATTTGAAAAGCTGTTTACCTATGGATATTTTTAAATACATTCCTCACTGGGAAACCCATACCGAGAAAAGCATTTTACCGTTTTTATAATTTTTTGCACATTTTAAAAAACATTTTCACTTCTACTTCTTTCTGTTTAATCATTCTAGAATCATAATTTTTCATGATTGCTTTTATGAGGTTTGACAAATTGCACTATTATTTTTTCATATTAGAAGGGCATATAAGAAATTCAGTAAAATTACTACTAGTAAATTAGTAAGAGTAATCATTATTTTAAACGTGTTTATTATTACTCAAAGTAATTAATTTATCATCCCTTAGAGAAATCACTTATATATGCATAATTATTCCAGACAAAGTAAAACTAATCCTGTTGTTTTTTTTTAAATATCTCCCGTAGAAAAAATATGGTATAAAATTTATGTTTTTAACCTTAATAAAATATGATTTTTTGTGTGATATTAACTATTTTTTTGAAATATTTGTATTAATAAATAAAAGTTATGTTATGTCTTTTTCATAACGTACACATAATATTATATTTATTTCATAATTAATTTTTAAGTACAAAAGGATATAGGTAGTGCATAGGAAAATATTAAATGAAAACATGATTCAATTTGTGTTTTTTAAATCTGTTGTTAACTTGTGGGTATTAATGATTTTTTTATGGAATTATCTACAAAGATATTTATTTAAATGATTTTTAATGCCTACTTATTATAATTGTTTGTTAAGTTATTTATTTTTAAATACGAATTCGACTATAAGTGTACTTAGCATAATATTATTTTTACGAAAATACTTAATTAATAAATCAATTAAATTATTTTACCAAAAATATTACACTGTTTTTTATGTATTTCATTTCAGGTACCTGTGTATATTACTAAAATATACACAGGTACCTGTTATAGAGCGAATATTATTTATAGCTTTCTAAAAAGATGATAAAACCCAAACCTTGATATCTACCAGCGGAGACAGTTCGGCTGGCTAGGCCATAATATACTACGTATGTCTCCCGAGAGCCTTAACCATGCTTGCCTATTTTACAAGGCATCAGTTGCTCGATCACAGATCACTATCGACTCGGTAATAAGCGACGTGATAACGATTTCTTACCCATGGATGTTTAACGTTTTCGCGATTACAATGGAACACGCGTTAAAAGTTATCGATCGGGATTATTAAACGAGCGCTTCTAGTCGCGAGCCATTTCCCGAGATATATCTTATTCGCACGTATCTTCATTCAATCTTTCTCGAGTGCCGTATTGCATTTAGCCGGTTTTCGGCAAGCCAAATATTGAGAAAAGCAGTCGACATAATAAACAATCCGACAAGCGCGTTGATTTAACGTTTGACGTACGGCCGCGATATCGCGTGCATCGGTGTCGCTCGGCTCAGATCGGCGATGCTCGGCTCGGCGAACGTGGTATGGAACGAATGTCATTGTGATCTGTCAAATCGTTAGCGTTAGCTCGTGGTTAGCACGTTATTAACTACGTCGATAGTTATCTGTGATTGAGCTCCCAGGGGTGTCCACTGTCGACAATTCGTCGGCAATTCGCGTCATAAGGAGCGGATATGGTATAATGATGATGTTAAAAAATACTGTTATGGGATACGGCGCGCGGAGTAAGAATATATAATAGTACCTACCTACTTGTCACAGCTGGTAGATCCCCAACCAATCAGAGTTCTCCGTTAGCATTGTCACAACTTTTGCTAGAGTAACATTTCATTGTACCTCTTCAATTTCTTTGTGAGGACTTTTCTCTACTCTTCTTTCTTCCTGGGGAATGAAGATTCTAATCGTTAAAAATTAATTATTATAAAGATAACCTTGAATTTTTAACTGTGAGTTTGTCCTCTAGACTATCATGCGTGAGGTAGTGGATTCGATTCCCGGTGGGGCCAATGTGGAAAATTTATTTTTTGGAATTTTTTTCATTTCTCAGGATAACTGAAGGTAGCAGAATAAAACCAACTATTAATCCTTCGATTAATAGTTTAACGCATATGATAATCAGAGCGCCAGTTTTTATTTCGTTTTCCGTAAAAAAATATTAAGAAGAAAGTTTATGGACACATTTAGTGAGCGCCGCTAAGATTGCTTCCATGTTATTATTACAGTGCAAAAAAAAATATTTTTTATAGTTTACAAACGTGCCATTTGATATGCTTAGCTAAAGCCCACTTTATACGGGACAGTTTACTGTGCAGTTTCTTGTTCAGAAAACTACACAGTTTCTTGTACCGTTTTCTGACCAATAAAAACTGCGCGGTGTGAATTTTACCTTTACACGGCACAGTTTACTGTCTGTAGGCATGCGCAGAACGCGACAGTCGGACCATACAATATACATTCGGACTGCCATAAATGTTGCCATACTAATAATCTCTATTGTCGCCTATCTTATCGATTTTTTGCAGATCTATCGATTTTGTGGAGATTTATCGAATCTACTGAAAATTTACAACTGATTTACCGATTTTGGGGTCATTTTAATTTTAAAGCATTTATTTTATGCAATTATAGGCGCAGATAAATTCAACATAATTATGAATAACTTTAGGAACTTCTACCGATTTTACAATTTGGCAACATTACTCATCTCTGTCAAATAGTCGTTATTCGATATTTGAAATTCGATCTAGGATTTCAATTCATATTATTTATTACATTATATTCATATTCGCCATAGTAAAAGTTTATCAAAGTTTATTTGTAATATTACCGATACCATTGAATATATTTTTTTTTTAAACGTATTATACTGTCGTAATCGCCGCGGGTGATGCGCGCGCGCCGAAACTGTGTGAAAAAAATGTGTGGAATTAGCGCACAGTGAGAGTCTGACACTAGCACACAGTTTTTTTCATCCAGTTTTGGCTTTATACGGGACAGTTTTCAGACTGCACAGGAAACTGTGTAGTAAACTGTCCCGTATATAGCGAGCTTAAGTCGTTAAGCGCACTTATATAGTTAGGTAAAACTTGCCCTATTGTGGGTTTAACTATGTTGCAATCTGCTAGCTTAATCTGTGAGGGAAGTTTGCTAGGCATACTTATATCGAGCCATAATCAGCAGAGCAACGCAAGCGACATTCTTGTTAAATGTTGTTTTTTTATGAAAAAAATATCCTTGTTACCTCCTTCACAAGTGGTAAAAACATAATAGCTGTACAGAAACATCATAGTTACCACATTGATAACTTATTGAGTTAAGTCAAATAACGTAACCGACACAAAATTCTGTCACCAAAACAACATAGCTGACGCAATAAGAGAAATAATTAAAAAAACAATCAAAAATGATTCCAACATTTTGTGTGTGTTCAACTACTTGTACACAAATCTGGATTTTTTACATGGCGGGAGTAGGTATCTTTTTAATTTTTATATCTCTACAGAGATGAAGTGATTTTTTTTCAAAATCGGTAAAATGGTTATTTAAGCGTTACTTGATAGATGTCGTTAGCACAGCGCTTGTGGATAGTTTTCAACATGTAAACATATGAGCAAAATCAAAAATGTTACCTGGTGTGGATTTTCAAAGCGGTATCTGGCTGGTTGATCTATTGTGATCTTTTATCTTTTATAATGTTGACCGAGCGCCGGCCGTTGTACCGGTAGTCCCGTCTAGTCTTCTTCCACATACGGCCCCGTAGACTAACGTGATCACAGTATTGACGCTCTTCACACCGGGGGAAGACTGATCAAGCGACGTTTTCTATAACATATTGAGTTTGCATTATTGGATTAATTGAATGAAAGCTGCGCGGCAAAAGCCCTTGAATTCTCCCGTTAAAATCATAATTAAAATGACCACCTCACAGTTTACGTGAATATAATAATGTCTTTGTGACATATATGTGCCTTGTTAGGGCATTATGACCATCTACGGAATAATACTCGGCGGCTGTTGATGATGGAATGCGTTCTTTTCTGGCGTGGAAGGAAGTCACTAACTAAGGAGAGTCACGCTGGCCAATAGGGTATCCTTAGTGATCTAGTGATGTCACCTGCATCCACATAGGAGCTTACGGGATGTAAAGACGAATGATATAGAAGGCTATTTCATTTGGCATTCCACACTTCTTAAATTATTTGATCGATTGAGAGCACTTATACTGTTTTAGAACTCCATGGTATTTGAGGCTTCTAATCCAAAATAAGATTTTTTTGTTAAACGCATGTTTTTTTAGTAAGTTACTGGACATTTGTTTGCCTTTGTAGGGCATTTAATCGAGTGTTATAATGCCCAATTCAAGTTTGACGATGCCTTACAAGGTGAGAACAACAATAACTTAC
The DNA here is from genome assembly GCA_022494985.1 of Micrasema minimum. Taxonomy (NCBI): domain Eukaryota; kingdom Metazoa; phylum Arthropoda; class Insecta; order Trichoptera; family Brachycentridae; genus Micrasema; species Micrasema minimum. The sequence continues at coordinate 11,799 of JAGVSP010003992.1, forward strand.
CTGTTGAAAATTCACGTTTATTGATTATATATTTATCGATTTTACCATCTATTCATAACAATAATCATGATAATACTTCTTATACTGGATATACACTTTCTTTACATAATTTTCACCTGTCCGATGATGGTCAGATTTTCTGCTGGAGACCCGGGGTAGTGTACAAGTGATCTGAAACTAGAGGTGCGGAGGAATTAGTATAGACGTAACACTGTTTATTTAATGCACTTTATCCGATGCGAATATATTTACGAACTACAAATAGCGAACAATTATTTACTATCGATGGATCATCAGTAGCTGGATTTATAAAGCAAGAGAGCGTCTCCCGGGGCGCGACTAAACCCTAATCAAACCCTGTGCTACGTCATCACAGCTACCATTCCTACATATTTCTCAAGGACGTAGTTGCAGGACTACTGGATCTGTAGATTTGCCGCTTAGCAACCAAGGCATTCACAAACTAGGTAATAAGGACGGGTTAGCGAAACATGCAGAGTAATTACTGGTAGTCTCTAAATTCGCCGCCCTGGGAAATTATGAGATTTCAAAGATGAGGTGTTTTAGGCTCTCAGAATAGATGGACACATATTCGATATTAACTTATAAATTAATTTATAAAGCATTGGCGAAACGTCGCTAGAAGTCTTCCTTTTCGACTAACAAGCTGTCAAACCAATATGTACAAAACCTCTGCATACCATCCCTCCACCCTTGCTACTATGCTATACTATGTAGGACACAAAACTATGCAGGCTTATCTGTAAATCAAGAGTTTCCCGGGTGTCTCAATAGATGTATACCAATATTTTCTGATAATATGGACGTGTCTAGAAGATACTTGCAACAACATGCCAATCAACTTTATTAAATTTAATATTCATCTTGGATAATGGAATATTTCATTTTATATCTACTGTTCTTCATTTCCGGGACAGACCAACAGTTTAAAATGACATAAAAAGAGTACAATAACAAAAAAGCATCAGAAACCTTAGAGTAGATGACCGCTAGTTGTCATAGAGGGCCCAAACGGTCACTAAAAACCATCTGACCCAATTATGTACTATATATTGGCTATAGTATGCGAGCAAACTTGCACTATCCCTTTACGTTGTATACACAATGCCTATGTGCGTCAGTATCGACAGTAATCAACTGTTCAGCTTGTTCATGGAATTGTAACATACTTATAATCTGAATAAAGTTGAATACACCGTGGTGTTAAGAAGATACTGTAAAACATGTAGAAATGTTATCAAAAGGAAAGTAATTTAATATTAATAATACCCATTGTTAGGACAATATATGCACTTATTTCAATGTAAATCAAAATAATTATTTACAACAGTTAATTACCTAAAATAATGAATAACCTCCTTTAACACTCTTTTGACCCTCTTTACTGCTTCACATCCAATCATACTCAGCCACCATTGCTCGTTTATACATTATAAAAAAACAGCTGACTCATGTAACTTATGGATACGTCGAGCAACGACGAAATGACCGTTTACGCAGTCTGTTGTCAAACATTATTAAATGGCCGCCACAGAAAAAACACTTGTCGCAAGTCCATAACCAATAATTTAAAATAACGCTTCCGCTCTATTGGAAACGGCGATAGGGCCTCGTCTAGAGCTGCGCGTCCATTACTTGTTAAAGTCAGAACCATATGTATCACTTATACTTGTGGTAAACAGAAACTTGAATGTACCTACAAGCGAGAACCAGTGAATCTACGTCCATATTGAAGTCAATTTTGAGTTTTTGTTCTATTTGACCCTAGTTTTTGAGAGCTTTTAAGTACGAATAATTTATTTTTTTCAAGCATCACAATTTAGACCCACGTTGCATTATTTAACAAATTCATACTGTAGATACATAAACAAAATCAAAATAGCATTTTAATATGAAGTTATGGCAAGAGTGAAACTTAATCTGCGTACTAATGAAAGCTTTTATGAGAAGAGATTTAGTTTGTCAAGCAAAGATTCAAAGACACGTTTACAACATTCGAGGATGACGGGATGATTAGATTTCAAAGACTTTCAGGTTTACAACGATTGTAGAGTAAGATGATAAAATAATTACCACCAAACAAGTGTTAAGAGGAAGGAGGGAGAGAAAATTAGAGATGACAGGGATAGATCAATCCCAATGAGGGGCTGGACATAGAAATATCCTGCGTCAGGACCAGTAAAATTTTCAATATATTAACTTACTAAATTAACACTAGTCATGGTTATGCTTAGTACTGGTCTAGCCCAGTACACGTCGCCTGTCGAGACCACCGCCTATTATTGCTTATTTGAGGTATTAATGCACTTGGACTGCAGATATGGAATTATGCTTAGTTCTGGTCAAGTGACCAGTCGCAATTGTATGGAGTAAAACTGCAGTTAAATTGCAGGGTTCAGGGAAGGAACGGATATAAAAATGTGAACTGTTTTATTCGGGATATCATCCCCGATATTTTTAGTAAGGATTGACAAAAAAAGCAATAAGTTATAAATTTTAGGGGAACGAGAAAATGAGAATAAATTATTTTGTATACAATGGTATATTAAAATGATATAGATAACTCATAGAAATGCGGATCCCCGAAAAAAATAAATATAGAGTTAATAATATTGAAAATTTGAAAATCCCTCCTAAGTGCGATTTTCGAGAGTGTTCCCCAATACACGATATTCTTGTATTGTTAATTGCGTTAATATTAGCAAAATCACCATTGAAGATCATTTTTTGTTTTTGCGTATTATAGCAAACATAAAGAATGTTCTCAGGATTCTTCTACCATAAAAATACAAGATTACGAAAAATGCTTAGTAAAATAGCCACACTGATATATAAAAACTAAAGTTATGGTCTAGTCTCTAGGGGTAGATTCGAGGACTCCGGTTTAGAATCTCTAGGTTCAAACCCCACTCCGGCACAACTTGAGTCCTGCTTTCTGGCACAGTTATTTCCGACTGTTTGAAAGCAGACCGAAAATGAAATATTTGAATATTTGCGTCTTCTAGTAAGTAATTAAGTTAAAAACAAACGGAAAGAGCCTTACCTACACCATAAAGATTGATTGCCGAAAAATGCTTAACAATCTTCTCAACAGATGTCACCAGTGAGAAAATCACTTGTAATGTGATATTACGAACGCGAGTTCAATATATAAATTAGTCACATATGGTTATCAGATAATGGGCGGAATGGGGAAATATTGTAATACATCAAGTGGGGTTAACCCAGCCAATGACAGGTCATAAGCCCTGTAAACGTCTAGATAATCCACATTCGTTTCCAGAGTTTCTCTGTCTCTGTTGGGATATCAATAATATCTGACATATTTGAGTTTATCATAAGAACTCAAAGGTTCCTTTTTTATAAAAGAAAAAAATAGGATAGGAAACAGAAAATTTCCTTTCTACTAGTACTTTCCTACTGTATGCTTGTCCATATAATCTATTACGCTTATGTTTTGATAGCGATAATAATTTAGCGATTAAATTGCTCGAGGGTAAAACACACCCTAAAAAACCTGTTTCTCAATCTACCGCGCATAATTAAAGTCATATTTACAAACTTTTATAAATTAGGTACCTACTAATATAAATTTCTTATATATCGAATCAAGGAGGTTGTTCTATAATCATAATAATAATACGGAGGGAAAATAAATTGAGGTAATTGACTTCAAAATTAATCAAACGAAAATGAATCATAACGAAAAAGGAATTATCGAGCCGTCAAATTAATTTTAAATATCTGGCAGTTAAATTTCGAACAACGGTTTTCGGAGAAATATTTCATCTGTCATATTTCATAGAATTAAATAGAAAGAGAGGCTTTATGATTAACGAATTAGAAGATGTTAGAGTGGCAAATAAGAACTTTTCAAAAGAAGCAAAACTGGCAGTACATAACGGAGTTCTGGTACCAACCCTTATGTATGGTAGTGAAGCGTGGTGTTGGAAAAAGAAGGATGAAAAGTAGACTGGAATGCTGTTGAAATGCGATCTCAAGAAACGGCTTTTACGAAGGTTTGGTCATGTGGAGCGAATGAGTGATGAAATAACGGCTAAAAGAAGTTGTAATGCAAGTGCGCATGGATGTAGAAGCCGATGAAGGCCTAGAAAGACATGGCATGATCAAGTACGACAAGTACTTGAAAGCCTGTGAAAAGTCGGAATAATCGGCGTGTGTGCATGAGAAGATGTATGAATGTAGAGGAAGCGAGAGAAGTGTGTCAAGACAATGTGGTATGGCGTTATATCCTCTCTGCCTACCCCTACGGGGAAACGGCGTGATGGTTAGTTAGAATTGGAAGATTCAGTAATATTTTAGTGTTCCTAAACCCAATTTAAGTAATTGTTTTTAAATCAAATTCTTAATAAATATATTATGTTTTACGCAGGAAATTTCATTTCAAATTCTTTGTGAATAACTTTAAAAATGTAAAAATAGCACTTTTAATTCTTGTGAACTCACCGGGAATCTATCTCGAAACCCCCGTGATCTAAGTCTATCTCAATGGAGGCCGTCTAAAAGTTTTCATTTAAAAAAAATGATGGTAAGATATATCTACTGTTAAGAAGTCGCCCTTCATAATAATATTACAGCTCATATATGTGCGCATATGTGTAGGTATCTTGGTTAATTAGACGCATAATCATCTGCTTCTAATCTGAAGCTATCCTTAGCAAAGTCACCCCTAACAGAATAGGTGATCATCTTTAATCTATTTCATTGTACCGATCAAGTCGGCCATTGTTCCGTGACAGCCTTCTCGTCAAGTTAAAATGTAAAGCCTTTGTTATGCCGTAGACAGTGGGGATGTTATGGAGCTTTTTGGAACGATCAGATATCCGAAATGAAAAGGTATCCTTATCAGCTATCGCGTTCTAAATTAATAATTCAGATACGCTTGTTTTAAATATGTATTGTCTATTATATGAATACTAATTTTATTTATTTAATTCCTATGTAGATGGATAGCCTAAGCTATACATGGAGTAACAAAACTAGTAGTACAACCCGAAAACTGGTGAATCTACATCATATTTGGAGTCAAATGCGTAAGATGACTTTTGAATCTGAGCTTTGAGATTAAGTAAAATTGCAAAAATTCTCATTAAAATTCAGTTATTGTTTTTGTTTGCTTTGTGGATAGTATTTAATTTGACTAAATAAATTATATTTGATAACAGTTTGTAAAAATTCCTAGAAAAGAAATAAACTTCTAACTCAATTTTTCTCGAAAACCATGGGTCAAATCCAATTTTTTTTATTTAATTAATAATTTTTGATAAAATAAAATTATTGATTGATATTTTTTTAAGGCTTTGTGGCAGTCATTTTACATTTTCAATTGGTTGAGTTAATTAATAAAAAAGATTTTTATTTAAGAAAGAAAATGGTGATTGTGAATCTGGATTAAAACATTCACACACTACCTGCAAAGTTTGCTCAAGGGATATCAATTTCCCACAAATGGGGAAAAGCTGGTAGTTAGGTCGCGGAAGTTATCACCCTTGCAAGTATCCGGTAGAATAGTATTGCCACAACACTGATGCATTATTCCCCAAGTTTTCCCGCCACCAAACTTTCTAACTCTCTACGTACAGGTCATTTAGGATCAAATTATGGAAATCTGTTCATTTAGGAACTGAAAACTTAGGTTTGCTTGTGATATTTTATGAATACATGTAATGTGTGCAGTTTGGAAACAAGCACTGTTGAATTCTACGATTTATGCTAATTTTTTTTAACCCTCGCCTGGCCTTTTTTAACCCGCGCTGTAAAATCGCACTAAATAATTCATATCTCCGGAAATATTAAAGATATGACAGTGGAATTTTCGCTAATCCAACCTTTTTGCAAGGTTTTTACAAAGAAATTGTAGGTTGTAAGAGGAGAGGGTGAACCAACAGTCTAGGAGTATTTCCAAGGTTATTTTATAAAACAACTATGTTGATAATCACAAGTCAATCAAATTGAAAACTAAAACAAATGTGTTTGTTATCAGCTGTAGCTTAGGAAACCACGCGCTTGCGCTTTATGTCTGAACAGATTTTCGTAGTTGAGTGAAAACGAACTTTACTTTAGTGCTCAAGGAACAGGATTCAAATCTTCCCAAGAATCTAACCCTTATTCTAATATAAATTATTATATTTTAATAATTTCAAAAATGCTGATTAATAAATAAAGAATCTTTACCTTATCAGGATTAAACACTTATTTTATTAACAAATTGAACTATGCCATTAAATATTAATTAATTCAACATTTTGGGTCGTGTTCAAATACTTGTACACAAATCTGGATTTATCCCAAGACGGGAGTAGGTATATATTTTTATTTTTATATCCCTACAGAGACAAATCCAGATTTGTGTACAAGTATTTGAACACGACCCAAAATGTTGTATAAAATTCCTGGTCTAGATATAAGTAAAATAAATTGCAGAGTCATCTGCAGGCGATTACTAGTACTTAATTTAACTCGTCAGAAGAGTCTTAACTACAAAATAAAGTAATTTGCTAATAAATACTTAACTTCAATATCAATGCATAGATGGCGCGTTCAACTCGCTGGTGGATGATTCTTGATTCGTAGCATAAATACAAAATCAAAAATGTTACCTGGTGTGGATATTCGCTAATAAGCGGAATGGGGAATGTTGTAGTACCTACATAAAGTGGCCACTTAACCTAGCCAATGACAGGTCATAAGCCCTGTAAACGCTCGAATATCCATATTCCTGAATTTGAAAAAATTCTACCTCATCTCTGTAGGGATATAAAAATATTAATTAATTATCACAAACTAAATTAACTGATTTTTTAAATTAAATTTATACACTTTCAGAGAAAACCAAATTATTGAATTAATTCACCTTTAGAGAAAACCAAATTACAAGAAGAAATTATTTCGATTTTAAAATTACTAGTATCAGAAAATATCTACAATTAAGGGACCACTGACGAAGAACGAAAGAGAGCGTTCTCTTGTTATTCATGGTTTATATATTTAACATGACGTCATTAAATTTAGAAATTATAATTGCCTTTTTTTGAATTTCCGCTTGAAGGTAGGTACTTCTCCACAAAATATTTGATACATCTAAGTGTGGTGTTGTACATTTGAATGTCTTCTATATAAAAAAATTAATGCATGTTTCAGAAATTTCATGCGAACATCGTGCATTTTGAAGTAAACAGAGGACTAAGCCTTTATAATTTTTCGTTTTCAGCTATAAAAAAAATTCAAATGAGTTACTATGACAGACAGGATACTAACTACACACTGATAATAATAAAAATAGGTATATATGAAAAATACAATTATGGTAAAAGTTCAAAATTAGCATTTTGAATGGGTAACTCGAAGTTACCACGGGTGCCGTGGATCATTTCAAACACAGAATTTTACAGATTAATCGTGTGATATCAGCAAATTTACATGGTGTTACAAAACTTGATGTACAAGCGGGAAACCAACGAATCTACATAACATTTGGAGTCGATTTTTGTAGAGTACAATTTTCTGATTTGACCCATAGTTTTCGAGAAAATTCAGAACGAAGTTGTTTTTTTTTTCGATAAATTTAAGAAAATTGTTATCAAATATCATGTATTTAGTCAAATTAATACTATCAATAAATAAAACAAAATCAAATATAGCATTTTAAGTATTTATTTACGTATGATTTTCATATTAATATTCCAAGTGTGATACCTTGGACTGGTACTGAAGCGTATTACTGCTCATCCTACCTTCATGTAATAAATTGATCAAGATACACTGCACTTGGTGTACCGATGCAGTGCTCTATGCACCATTGGGTGCGGATTAGGGAAAGTAGTATTATTTGTAGTTGTAAATGAAGATGCTTTTTCCAAGCTCGGGAATGTGGGTAGTGGATATTCAAGCTTTTACAAGCCTCGTGACCTGACCTGTAGTATGGATTTTTGCCATTAAACGGAATGGGGAATGTTGTAATGCGTCAAATGGCCACTTAACCCAACCAACGATAGGTCATAAGCGCTGTGAACTTTTGAATATTCACATTGGCTTGGAAAAAGCTCATTCATATCTGTAGAGAAATCGAAAATAATCATTTAGTTGAATGTTTGTTGTCAAGTTTCCTTTCCGAAGGCTTTATCAGATCGCGATATTGCTTCGGGAACAAACAACCGATATGAAGTTTGTTTACAGTGAAACCTTTATGTATAGTATATATTATACTTTATATAGAACGACATCTAGTGACAATATATTATGTTTGTTTGGCATCTTAGCCCCAGTAAACTTGTACGTAGAAAACAAAAAGTGATGTCATTATCAATTTATTAAGAGTAATATTTTTATTTTAACAACATTTTGAACGAATACAAATACTTGTAGACAAATTACTGGATTATACCCATGCTGGGCTGATATCAGATATTATTGATATCTCAACAGAGACAGAGAAACTCTGGAAACGAATGTGGGTTATCTAGGCGTTTACAGGGCTTATGACCTGTGACCATGGGAATGTTGTAGTACGTCATAATCATGGGAATGTTGTAGTACGTAAAGTGGCCACTTAACCCAGCCGAAGACAGGTCATAAGCCCTGTAAACGCCCAGATAACCCACATTCGTTTCCAGAGTTTCTCCGTCTCTGCTGGGATATCAATAATAAAAATTGGAGAGACATCTTCAGGCGTCTTCTAGTAAGTAATTAAGTTCAGATGAGCCTTACCTATACCAACAAAGATTGATTGCCGAAAATGCTTAACAATCTTCTCAACAGATGTCACCAGTGAGAAAATCACTTGTAATGTGATATTACAAACGCGAGTAAATTTGTCATATATGGTTATCAGATGATGGGCGGAATGGGGAATGTTGTAATACATCAAGTGGCCACTTAATCCAGCCAATGACAGGTCAAAATCCCTGTAAACGCCTAGAAAATCCACATTGAATTCCAGAGTTTATCTGTCTCTGTTCGGATATCAATAATATATGTATTTAGCGTCTTTTGACAGACTGTACAGTTTTCTGAAAAAGAAACTGTACAGTTTTCTGAAAAAGAAACTGTACAGTTTTCTGAAAAAGACACTATACAGTTTTCTGAAAAAGACACTGTACAGTTTTCTGAAAAAGACACTGTACAGTTTTCTGAAAAAGACGCTGTACAGTTTTCCGTCCCGTGTTATGTTTTTTATTTTATGGACAATTTATTTTCGGATCGGTGTCAGAGTAATTATACTTAAGGTCATCAAACCACTCGTTCTCTCATTTTTACTTTGATTAAGTGTTCAGAAGGCGCATTACCACTTAATTTGGTCGCAAAACAGATAATATTACCCCTCGATAGCCCCGCTGTTAGCCCCCCAGCCGGCGGGAGTGGGGGTGAGACTGCTCGCCCCCCAGTTAACGTGTTGCGAAAGTTACCGATCTGTACTTTTAGAATCGGCAGACAAACTGAAATGAAATATTCATTTCATAAAAATATTTCATACATGATACCTTGGATTGGCTTTGAAGCGTAAGACTGGTTATCAGGTTTATGTGTTACTAACGGTCAAGCTTCACTGCACTTGGTGTACTAATGCAATGCCCTGTGCACCATTAGATGCGGATAAGGGAAAGAAGTAATAGTGGTATTAGATGAACCAATTTTATATCTCAATCTGACGATTTTTACGTCGGCAAAAAATCGGCATCAAACGAAACAGCACGCAATAAAGAAAAATTGTGTCTCTGTTGTTAAGTAGGCGTACCAACGCAAGAAAAAATCGTATTTAACCCTATACTTGGGATAGTACTAGTGGCGAACACTAAATCTGGCCGCGAAAATACGGAAAACAATTACAATAAAATAAAATCTGGCATGAAAATTCCTTAGAGTTTCATGCGCTCTTTCACCCTGAAAAAAAAATATGTTCTCCTGAAAAAAGAGGGCTTTCGATAAGTCAGAATTTTTTTTTTAATTTCTTTGAATAGCATACATTGTATATAAAACGTACTCTAATATAAACATTATATTCATATTTTATATACACTAATAAGCATTCTAACATCACACATTATTCAACACACACTTTAACTTTATTTTTTAATTTAGATTTTTTTAAATATTATACATTTTACATTTTTTTAAAAACGCCAACATTGTATAAATTGCATGAATTGTACGTATACCTTATATAAATTGTTTAAATGGTATGAATTAAATTATCAAATTACGGTCCGTCTGCGACTGCTGGATATAAGTTCTTATAATAAAAAAGTATATTCCAACACGTTTTTCATTCTCATGCTTTTCGTTTACAGATGAAAAATCTACCGATTTCTACCGATTTTCAGCAGGCAACGCTTCCGACTTTTAAGAACCCGTTTTCACAACACTGGCGAGCCAGTGCCGTTTCGTCCACCGGCGTGTTCACATTCCTTAGCGAAAATTTCTGTGTTAAACGTTGTAAACGAAGGTAAAAAATATTTGTATTTTATTTTCACTGTTTTCAGAAATATTAAAATTAATACTAAAAAATATTGGTCATGCGGAAAGTTTGAATAGTCGGCTTGCGTGCATGAGAATGTGTATGAATGCAGAGGAAGCAAATGAAATGTCCTAGGACAGAGTAGTGTGGCGATCTATCCTCTCTGCCTACCCGTTTTGGGAAATGGCATGATGGTCGATTTAGACAGTTAAATGAACACGCTTTATTTTTAATCGCAATATTTTATTTACGAAGTATTATCACATATTTAATATGTTGCCCTATGAATTTAAATCGTGTAATAATGTTAATAAAATTATTTCTATTCTAAGGGTTTGGTTGGAAGATAGAACTTCTTTATGTTGATGCACCATAATTTATTATATATTGATTCACCATATGCATTATCTCTATTCCTTTTATGTATATTCTGTCAACTTTTTTATTATTTTGTTATATTTCTATGATAAATTTATTTTTTGCTAATGGCTCCCGATGACAAACGGCAAAATTGCGGTTTATCAGGACGGCATTATTTTTTGTTTTTCTAATGTTATGTTTATTTTTTTTTTAATACATAAAAAAAAGGGAAGACGGTTTTTATTATCAAGGGATCTCCGTAGCGTAGTGGCTAACTCACGATACGGAGGTTCCGGGTTCGATTCCCGGTGAGAATACAAAAATAAAAAGTGATTTTTCTCAAGCCTGTGTGTGACGTTCTTTTCCTCTGTAACTCTTGCTTTTAACTTTAAGCGTGTAATTAGAATTTAGATATTATTTGTTATTTCTATGCCGCATGCCGGGAGCGTGATTACGAATTCATTAATTCATTTCTTTATCCGTACCCGGTGAATAGGGTGCTGCGCAGATAGTGCATCAGTGCAGTTTACTTCGATCATTTTATTATAATCACATCACAAATTCACAAAATAAATTAAACACAACATTTTGAGTGTGTCCAAAAACTGTATTTTACGGGCTTTATTACGGAATATCAAATACTAGGCGAACTGGGGAATGTTGTGGCCACTTTAACCAGCCAATGACAGGTCATAAGCCCTGTAAACGCCCAAATATCCATATTACCATCCAACGTTCTCGTCTCCATTGAGATTTCAATTGTAATTCATTATAAAAACTTCTATTCAAAAAAAATTCAATCAAAAATTTCTGTCCTTTCTTCATTCCAAGATAGAGGTAATTATTTGTTGAATTGTATCTATGTACTGCTTGCTTGTACTTAAGTTTAGGGGCATAAAGCGTATTGGTAATAGTTAGGTTGCGTTTATATTGCTATACTCTATTCACAGAGTCGAGAACAGTAGTCATACGGTGATCACGTGCAAATTGTGTTAGGGTAGGATTCCTAGTTATCGACATCATTTTACTTTTATTCATATGATTTTTTTTAAACTGCAAATTAACATTTAAATGTTCATTGTGCATTACTTTCAATGGATTATATTTAAATATGTGGTTGAGGAAATTACATCGGTTCACCGATCGCGTTTCTTACAAAACGCAATTAAATTTGCAAAAAAATTGAACTTCCATAATATTTCTTCTACATCTCTGATATTCAGACACCAATTCCATAACAATATAAAAATAAATAAAGAGAAAGATTATTTTTGCAAACCAGTGTTTTTTAATTTTTTTTCAAATTTTATTTTCAAAAGAAAATTTTTTGTTTACAAAGAATACATAAAATCATACATGAGAAAAAATAAATAAAAATCCCACCAAGGCATAGCCTGTTTGTGGGTATACTGTGAATGTCAATGTGAATGTGTTCTCACTCTTTCAAGCAGCATGCACAAGAGAAAAAGATTATTTAAAAAAATACATGATATTATATTGATATATTTGTACAAGAAGAAGAAGGGAAATAATTTTAAAATATAAATAATATATATTTTGACGTACAAAGATCCGCGTCGGGTTCTTAAATGGGTGCGCTTACCGTGACCTAGTTTTGAACGCATGGCACGTGCATATCACGTGTCGTGTGGGATATTATGACTGGTGTTCTGGAGAGGACGCCGTTTCCCAGCGGACGTTATAGAAGCGACAACTTCATTGGCGGCCATTAGGCGCATTAAGTTATCTTCGTCGCTTTTGCTTCGATTCGTAATCATCAAAACGCGTAAAACCATGCAGTGTTTATATAGTCACAAGGTAATTGATTTCGATAAAATAATATTTTGATTTACATTGATTTTGGCATACTTTTAAAGATTAGTATGAATATCGGCGATCAAAATTTACATTTTTTTCTTAGCTGCATATTCCAAGAGTAACTGTTGTATCTGATTACTGTCATTTTTAACCGACAATATAAAAAACATTGTTTTTACAGACATGCCAAAAATGAGTTTCACAATGGTTTTTTCCAAAGCGATAGCCTGGCGCGTTTTTATGTGTGTAAGAAAATATCGCTTTGTAATACGCAAGACAAGGGCCGTAGGGGTTTAATTCTACTTACAATATTTCCTTTAGAAGTTTTACCTCTGAAAGAAGACGCAAAAAAGTGTGGGAGAGAAATACAAAGTATGAGAATAAGAGAGTAAAGAAGGGAAACGTACTTAGAGAAGTAAGGAGGGAAAAAATGCCTTTACAAACAGATTTTAACTAAATGATAATCTAGCCTAAAGACAAATTCAATATTTCAATATTCTGTACAAGCAACGTATGTATAACACAGGAAACTAAAAGCTAATCAGGACTAGAACAAAAACGAAAGAAAATCTATTTTATGCATATTTGGTGTCACCTAGTTGGTGGCCAATTAAGTAGTACAGATTTATGTGGGTGCACAGAAAGAGAGAGAGTAAAACAGGTACTTACGTTTTTTACAATGGTTTATTCACAAAAACTAACAACTGATGCTAACACTTAAATGAATGAAAAAGAATGTTGAAGAATGGCTAATAAAACAATGATTTTAAATTCTCGAAAGTTGGCGGGAATAATGTGCCTTAGAGACGTGTGCGATCACGAGGCGAGCCGAAAGGATTCTCGCCGTAAGTTCGTACGCCTTCGTACGTGTTCGTCTTCCCTCGTCGCGTCATTGTCGGCGGTCGTCGGCGGCCGTCGGCGCGTGACGTCATTGTTGCCCGCCACATATATAACAAATAAATAAATGTGAAAAAGACTTAAAAGAAATACATTTCGTCTTTTAAACCCAGCCTGGTCCCAGATTATAGGCATATCTGTGAACATTGTTCATCTACGAGTATATGTATCGCAGTTGTGACGCGTAATTGGTAAAATCTCTTTGAAATATACTGATTACCGTCATATACGCGTCACAACTGCGATGTAGATATGCTTGTAACTGGGTCCTGGCGCTGAAGCAAAAGATTTGTAGTAAAATGGCGCATAGCGGGTTACTTTTCCACTCTTTTTATTATGATGACGCATAATTTACACGGAGCCGTTTTCGTATAAATATACCCTTGAATGAAATTGAATATTGTAATAATAATTATATTTTCTTTGTTCGTTTTTCAAGTTATTTGAATGTGTACATTTTGAATTATGATATGTTTTAAATAACAACATGACAAATAACAGGACACTGTCAAAGATTAAGCAATTTTTAAAATAAAATGTTTAATTACAATTTGACATCTCAGACACAGACGAGAAGTTTTGAAGGGATTATGGATAATTAGGCGTTTACAGGGCTTATGACCTGTCATTGGCTGGTTATGTGACCACTTGATGTATTACAACATTTCCCATTTCACCTAGTATTTGATAGCCATATCTGCCAATATACAGTAAAATGGCGCGACGCTTCACAAGTGAACACTCTCTGTCATCCATTGAGAAAATTGCTAAGCTTAACCCAGCCAATGACAGGTCATAAGCCCTGTAAACGCCTAGATATCCATATTCCCTTCCAAACTTCTCGTCTCTGTTGAGATGTCAAATTGTAATTATTAGCCCGTAATGGGTAAAATCCAGTTTTTGTCTACAAGTATTTGGACACACTCAAAATGTTGTTTATAAAATGTTTAAAGTCATAACTTTTCACCAGACTTATTTTAGTATTTTTTTGCAGTAATTAGCTGTATATCTCCAACACATCTTATTTTATTATTTTATTTTCATTGTTCTATTTTAACCACCTCAACAGGCCAGGAGGAGGCCCAATCAAAGAGGGGAACAACGTCACAAACACCCAAGCTTAAGAAAAATCACTTTTTTTTTTTGTGCTCTCACCGGGAATCGAACCCGGTATAGTATACAAATAAAGTGAATTGGAGAAATACAGTAAACTGCGGCTAAATATCACTAAAATGCGTCTCCTGAAAAACAATGTTTTTAAAGACGGGACTTTTTGGCTTAACTAATGTACAGGATTGATCCATAAAGTAAAAACTAAAACATTTTATGGTACTACTAAAATTCCTTATTATTATACATAAATAATAACAAAGTTACAATAAATTGACTCTTACAGAATCTAATTTCGCCGCCTTTATCGTTTTAATCATCGTTTTATGGTAACCGTAAAAAAATAACGCGGCGTTTTACTATGAATAAGTTTCCTTGTGAAATGATTCTCGCCATGCTTGCCTATTTTACAAGGCATCAGGTCTCGGCGTCCTGGACGTCCGCTGTTGACAATCCGTCGGCAGTTTGCGTCAGAACTGCGGGACGTGGACCTGACCTGGGGGGATGCGCGGGAACTGGCGACCGATGGCTTGTGGGCAGTTTGTGGAATCCATATGCTCCAAATTGGGAGCGGATACGGTATGATAATAATGATGATGATCATTCTCACCTGAACAATAGTAAAAAAAATTCAAATTAATTTGCAATTTTCTCAATACATGTGCAGATAAATTAATATATAATACGTACTATATTAATACAAAAATAATATGGAACGACAAAT
Source organism: Micrasema minimum (assembly GCA_022494985.1). Taxonomy (NCBI): domain Eukaryota; kingdom Metazoa; phylum Arthropoda; class Insecta; order Trichoptera; family Brachycentridae; genus Micrasema; species Micrasema minimum. The sequence goes on from JAGVSP010003992.1 coordinate 27,203, forward strand.
GAACGAAAAAATTATTGAGGTAACAGAATTAATGGTGCCTTAAAGTCGGTAGTGTCTAATAAGTGCTTATCAAAAGAGCTAAATTGGCAGTGCATAATGGAGTTCTGGTACCAACCCTTATGTATGGAAGCGAAGCATGGAGTTGGAAAAATAAGGATGAAAGTAAATTGAATGCAGTTGAAATGCGATCTCTCAGGCGAATGTGTGGTAAAACTATGTATGATTGGTGCACTAATGTTGAAATTAGAGCAGAATGCAAGGCTGAGATAAGCATTATCGACAAAATTAAGAAATGTCTTTACGTTGTTTCGGTCATGTAGAGCGAATGGATGATGAAAGAACGGCTAAAAAAAATATATGATGCGACTGTGCCTGGATGTAGAAGTCGAGGAAGGCCGAGAAAGACATGGCATGATCAAGTAAAACAAGTGCTTGAAAGTGGGCATGTAAGAAGTCGGAATAATCGACGTGCGTGCATGAGAAGATGTATGAATGTGGAGGAAGCAAGAGAAGTATGCCAGGACAGAGTGGTGTGGCGTTCTATCCTCTCTGCCTACCCCTTCGGGGAAATGGCGTGATGGTTAGTTAGTTAGAAAGTTAGTTTTTTTGAGAATTTCTTGATAAGTGGTCGGTACGGAAAAAATAGTAGTCTCACAGTATGTACTAACCAGTAACCAGGGTACCCCGTAAGCTTTTAGCGCCCATATTTATGAAAATAAATTAATAAGTATTTCATATTTGTCTCCAATTTATAGAGTAAACGGATGAAGCCATGTTTAATTTATTCTCAAAGTTTAACTAATTATTCGAAGCTCACAAGATTTCGTAAACATTTTACTTACTTTTTTATAATTTTAAATATTCATGTATTTTAACGAGTGAAATATGAGTTTATGGTAAAAAAGTGTGTTATTTAATAATTAATTACATCGTTGTGTACACGATAAAAAAAACAAAAAGTGAATATGGGAAAACAGTTTTGTCTTGCTCTAAAGTTCTCCGTTTCACGTACAAGAGATGGAGAGGATATTTTATTTTTCTAAAACAGTTTCAACTGTCACAGAAGCATTTCTCGGTTGTTTTTAAGTTGTTTACGCGATGCATTTTCAACAAGAAAATGTTATTTACTGCATTTACAGATGCATCATTAATATTTTATCAAACTCTCGTAATGCAAAACAAACAGTAACTTGTCTCAATTCTGAGAAACGATTAATTAAATTGATATCTAGTTACCTATTCATTTTTGAGCAGGGATGTGTATTAGTGATAGATTCAGGGACTCCGGATTGGAATATCTAAGTTAGAATCCCAGTTTAGTACAACTTGTATAATAACTCATTACCAATAACTCAAAACTAAAAAAATAAATAAGTAGGTACTAAATTTTCGATATTATTGATATAATTTTTCAGGAGAGCTTTAGAAATTGGCTACAAATTGGATTAGCAAGCATTATTTTAATATGATTTAAATCTTTGTCGTTTTCGTTTTTAAACGTCTTCCAGTATGTGATTAAAAAAGGTTAAAATCTAACATGCAATTTAAAGAATTTCAGCTTAAAAAGCTTAGCAATGTACTGAATACATGTGCAGATAGATAGATTACAAAAATAATAAAAAACGACAAATCAAAGAAAAAATTACGTAGTGTTGTCAAAAATTTATTGTTAAGTTTTAGGTACTAAAAAAGTAGTTCCTCACAGTAGACTTGTACTAACCAGTAATCAGGGTACCCCGTAATCTTTCAGCGCCCTTTTTGAGGCGATGGCACCACGACAATGACAATTATTATCAAATAGATTAATGAGTAAATATCGTAGAAATGCATTTAATATTATATTCTATGCACCAGTTTGTCGCCATATTGTATAATATCCACGGGGGATGCATTCCATAGAAAATATGAAGTAAACACCCAGGAAGAAATATTTGTTTACTTCAAGAATCCGATATAAGATGCTACTGGCGTACCCACTAGACACTAGAGACACTCAAACTGTACCAAAAATAAATCAAACGTATTTTACATTAATGCAAGGTGATCGGTCTTACGCTTCAGACGCAGTCCAAGGTATCACATGTGAAACATTAACCTAAAAAACCACAAACAAATAATTACATATTGACGGGAATCGAACCCACGACCCCCATGCATGGTAGCCCATCGCAGACAAGAATAATGAAAAATTTATGAAAAACAGTTTTTGAAATTTAAAAATGAAAAAAAATCGGCTTTTTCGTAAAGATTTTTTAAGAAAATATCAGTAATTATTGATATATTATAAGAATAACTGCTGTTTTATAAGTATTACCAACAATTTGGTTATCTTCCTGTTAAAAAAAGGACTGCAGTAATATTCCTAATAAAGAGCCCATAATTTTCGACAAATTATTCTTAGTTGACTGATAATTAATGCATTTAATTTATAATATAATTTAATGTACTTTTTCTTACTTACTAACTTATTAACAATTTATGTATATATATATTTATCATTTTTCGTTTTTGTATTATATATATTTGTTTTTAGTAATTTCTTTTATTATCTGAATAACATATATATTCTTGTTATATTTTCTTTATTATTGATATTTCTGTTATTGTTACTTTGTTAATCTTATTTTTCTTATTTTTGTAAAGGGTACAGTGTACCGTGGATATGAAATAAATAAATACATTATTCGGCGTTCCAATACTTTTGTCAGGACGCCAAACGATATTTATTAGAACGGTAAGTAATTATTATAAGGACGCAATGTAAAATATAAAATGTACGCCTCGTAGCATAGTGGTGGCGCATTTGACTATCGTGCGCGAGGTCGCGGGTTCGATTCCCGTAGGGGTTCAACATGAAATATTTACTTACATTTCACTTTCTTATTAATATTTCATGTGTGATACCTTGGACTGGTAAAGAAGCGTAAAACTGATCATCCTACCTTCATGTAATAAAATGATCAAGTTGCACTGCACTTGATGTACCAACGCAGTGCCCTATACCACATTGGGTTCGGATAAAGGAAAGTAGAAGCAGTGTAAAATATTTGGACTCTGAATAATATAACTAGGATACTGCGAATTTATCGGGCGACTAAGAGCCCCCTCAGACTAGAGACTTTCTATCGGGCGATAGTTTAGTCGGGTTGGGCTGCTAGCGCGCACACTGAATCAACAAAACAGTCGGGTTGGTGATGAGTGCGCACACTAGAGAACAGTCGGCCAACTGCTCTCGAATGATTTTCCAGTTAATAAACGACTTTTGAAGAGAGCGGTCGCAATGAATGTTGGAACAATATTGTCAAGAAAAGTTATTACTGCTGCAATACTACGAAGGAGAAAGATTAAGAAGAGAAACTGAGAGTATTGGGTGCATCCCATCTACAGTGATTGGTTATTGAATGGAAAATTTTACACGATGCATTCGAAATTATTGGAATACCCCAAAAAATTTTTCGCCTTTTATCGAATGAACATAACCAGCATAACCGTCCCGCACCAAAGCTCGGAGTGAAATGAGCTATAGCTATCGCCCGATTAAACGATCGGCAAGTGTGCGCGCGTGGAAGAGCGCAATACTGATTAAGCATCGGCCGATAGTTTATCGATAGGATAGTTTATAGGCAATCGCAAGGCCTATTAAACTTAGCTGTCGGCCGATACCGTATCGTTGCGCACTTGCATACATCTTCATACTGATTAAAAGCCCGACTAAACTATCGCCCGATAGAAAGTCTCTAGTCTGCGGGGGCTCTAAAAATAATTGGTCGACAATTTTACTGAGATCCCTATTTTTACCAGAATTTCTTCTCCTTACGTTTTTGGAATTTAAAATCCTTCATCCTTTGACATTCGCTGACTTAATATTCCCTGCACACTTTGTGATTATTTATTGACCCATTTTCTGCGACTGATTTCTTCCAGAACGTTCCAATGCACGTGGAGCTCTCAATCTACATAGATATATCATATCGAGCAGATATATATTATAACAACTTTATGTAATCTTCTCGGGACGTCTTAATGAATACTTCTTCGAAGGTCTCAAGACATTTTGTCAACAATATAATATTTTATCTTCTAAGAAAAATAAATATAACAGGCTTCTGAGTTTTGAGAATAGATGACTTAGAAGAATATTAGATGTGTGGTGGTTTGACTTTGTAAGGAACATAGGGGCAACAGACGCAGCAACCCTTGGTATCTGATGTTTCGGCTTTCGGCTGGCTAGGTCATATACTACGTATGCCTCCCGAGACCCTTAACCGTGTTGAGGACTGATTTAACAAAGATTATTATTTTACGAATTACGATTTTATGAATGTTAATATTCAAATACTTATTTAATATTTGTAAATTTTAGTTTGTACATATAACTGTATCATTTACATCTATCTATCTATCTATATATATAAAAAATGAATGTAAGTTTGTATATATGTTTGTCCTTTATAGATTCGTAAACCGCTTATCCGATTGCAATAAGTTGTTCTAGAGGGTTGTTTTATTCACTCCTGGGAAGGTTCCTGCATTATAACATCCATTTTATAATTTTTGTATTTGTGTATTTGATATGATTTAGTGACAGTTCCGGGTGAATTTTAGATGCGCCATGTAACCGATAGAACTGCATAGCTAAGTACATAAAGCTTATAAAAAATGTCGTCAAATAATGCTGTACAGCAAAAGGCGCTAATGTCGTTTTCATCACGTATACAATTTATTTTTTTATACACCTCGAACTTTCAATTACATTTTTAAATTTATTTACACCCCGATTCGGACTTTTTTTGACAATAAATAAATAAGTGCCGTGAATTGGTTTTGAGCTATCAAATGCATTTTTTACCTCCGAAATGTTTTTTTTTTGTTCAAGATTTCTGTGTTAGTTTGATCGTCAGTTTTTCTCTATGAGAAAAAAATCGTTTGACAAGGGCTTCTCCTGATCGAGAATAACTCTGCAGAGCTCTGTTTTTTGCAATAAATAGAAAGAAGACAAAATTCCAAGTTCAAAGACACCTAAAAATCGTTTCTAGCTGGGAAAATAAAAAAGTTATAAC